>MOOZ01001132.1:395763-408847 GCA_002930495.1 Cecropterus lyciades
ATAGGTGTGGCGGTGGTGCTTCCGGAGTTGAACCACAAAGAGTTCTACCACCTTCAAAATAATTTTTTTCTTGCCAGTAAAGTGTCTACAAGATATTTAACCATTTTGAACCAACCAAACCAACCAAATAACCAACTTTTGAATTAGTATAAGAAATAAATTACTTACTTACTTTAGAAAATAACGGTTTATAATTTTGAAGTTATTGGATATTCAGGGATAAAATAAAATCTTTAGGTTATATCATAAATTATGATTTTATACTGTATGATGTACCATTATTTATATGTGTAGTTATGTATGATTACAACGATGAATTTTAATAAAGATTGAGATTCAATTTTCAGCAACAGAAAATTGAAATAAAAGTCATCATTATCGAAGGTAGCTGTAGTTTACTTACTAACAAAGGTTGATTTCAATGGACATAGCAATTAAACTAATTGAAATCTACAGATTTAAACCATGGCCTCAATTGATAAGACAATTGTGTTGTTTTAAAAGTTACTAAAGACCGGAGATAACATCACACTTCCAATTCCGTAGGATACGTACAACCTACGAAAAATACATACTTAATGACTAAGTTTTATCATTGCTTAATAAAAAGCGAAATTAGGTAATTACAATACCCTCGTCATCCTACTTTATTTTCGTTCCTTTACGACTCTACATTGCTTTTTTGGTTAATTCTGTTTATTTAATAGAGGAGACAAAGCAAATAAATGACTTTATAAAACAATCTACAAAATTATATTAAACATTATGACTCTGACGTCTTTATTTTGTATAGACCTTCGGAGGCGCGGAGACAATTGACAGAATATTTTTTTCTAACACTACCACCGGATCGTAAGACGACCTCAAGTGAGAAAATCTGTCATTCATTCATGTTTATTAAAGAAACATATTTAGTAAACGTAGACACTAAAACATATTTTGTAAGTGAATTATAATTGTAATAACTGTTGATTAAAATTTAATGATGGACATTACCAATTCATTCACATAGTAACTTTATTAATGATGGCTTGAATCCGACGTCGGTGGGAGAACTTTACGAATTCATTAAAACTTAAGATTTTGATGAATCAGTTTCAATATTAATTAAGTTTTAATGAACTTTTTAAAGAACTTCCACCAATTTAGTTTTAAAATATAATTCAGTCGTGTATAAAAAAATATTACAATGCCTATTACTACTATTTTATGTAAAGCATCGTAAATGTCGTTGTAAACCACAATGTCCAACCGCAGATCAGTAACTCTTAAATCGCCAAATATAAAAGCAATGATGCTTTTATTTAGCAAATGTAGCGTTGTCTTCGCTTTATAGGTGAGTACATTTAATATATTATGTTGTCGCTGAAGAGACGATTCATGGCCGTTCTTAATAATTACGTACAATATATTTTTTTTTAATTTCTTAAGGATTAAAAAATGTATTAACCATTCTTTCATTAATGTGCATAATGATTAATAAAATTACGCACAATATCGGCTAGTCTTAAAATTTACACTTTAATTCCTTGAGTCATGAGTATGAACACGGAAATTAAAAACTAAGTCACAAACAAGCGTATACAACTTAGTGCTAAGTAGGGTTTTGTATATTTTGGTCTGTTACATCATAATGAATGTGATAACCATATTATAATATTAGATAAAATTTATGTTCGTTTCCATACGAATATGCATACGACGTACTCAATTTATGTTATCTAAGAAAATTCTCGAATAGTTTCAATGTCACTCCAATACAATTTGTTATTGTAAAGCTTCAGTTACGAAGATAGTCAAATAACGTCAAATTATAATGGCATGCTTGTTTCCTTATCGCTCCATTCCCACCTGACTTGTATGGGTTCCAACCTGATCCCCCTCAAGCGTGCAGCGGAAGCGCGCTCCGATCAACCTGTCTCCTTCGTTGACGCTATCTCCCTCGCACGTTTTTTCCTATCACATTCCGAGCATTATGTTCTCGCTCCCACGACACGCTCGAAAGCGTTTACAATTATTTCTGATTTATACTTTGTTGCGATTGATAAGAGTGTACATTCGGTCGTGGGGCCACTCCGTTCCGGGTTGGTCTCTTTCGTGGTATTTGTAACTCGTTCCTCCTTATGTACTCCTGGTATTTGCGTTTGAAATTACTTTTGTTACTGCATTTTATTTCGGTTTACTTTACTGAGAAATATTTTATGTAACCGTCTGCTGTATTTTATTGAGAGGAAATGATGAAATAATAATAAAGAATCACGTGGCTGTTTCAACTTAATAGGGCAACGGTGTAAAACTTATAAGACTCCCTCACCTCCCTTAAATGACATAGAAATGACCAAAATTTTAAATATACCTTAATAATAACATCCTCTTGCAAAGTTATCTATCTGCTGCAGTGATCTTCAACTAAATGCGGTACCAACAGCAAAAAAACATCTTTGTATGTGAGACCTAAACGTTATTTTATTGCATGTTAAATGTATTGCTGTTGCTTAAGTGAAACAATATATTTATGTATATTTTATATGTTGTTCGTGTGATGCTTGTCATGAATCAATTATGTGTACAATATGTTAGCCGTCAAACGTGAAGTAGATTAGGTTCAAGGTAAGTCAAATTGACTTTACAAATTAATTGTACGTGGCCTATGATATAGGTAAGCCAGATAATAACGCGGAACGAATTTGATACGTGGTCCCATAATAAAACGGTTTGCGTCTTCGATTTTTTGCGAGTATCTATATTCATTTATTATTTGATAGTAGTAAATGCGCATGTGGGCAAAGAATTCATAGTTACTTCCGAAGGTTTGACATTTGTGCTTAAGACCGGCTTCACGTGGAGTGTGTAATATTGGTCCTACTATAGTTTGACTGTCGTAAGTCATGTGTTTGTGTGTTTATGTATCATATAAGAACTTAGGCCCGTCAGAAAATAATTATTTCATCGGTAACCGCTTCATGGTCCAACTGATAGTAAGCGGCCATAGCTGCTTACCTTTACCGGCCACAGATTGTTTCTCCCTAAGGCGTAAGTTGCAACGCCTCGGATAAATATGCCTCCTTTAGCATATTTTTAAAATAAACCCGGCAGCTTTTAACACTGCTGTTATTTCGAAAAAATAGGCGTGGCTATAGTGCCTCCGAAAATCTTATATCACCTTAATAATTACAATACTTTAGACCAAAAATATATCAGCCGTATACTCTTCAAATTACAACACAGCATCATGTTCCCAAACGAGCAATTTCAATTAAAATACAAGTTTTTCTGTGAGAGTTAGTATAACACTTATAACCACTTTTTATAACCCTGACTTAATATTATGACTTTATTGCTTTATTATCTCGATTATGCATTTGGTACAAAAAATAAATGAACGGTGATTAAAGTTACCAAGGAATTAAAATTCATTTACAAAAGTCAAAAGTTTCAGATAAACAAAAAACTGTTTCGGTTCCAACATGCGTCATACCAAGCTAATGCTTGGTATAATGATTAATGGTATAATGATTTTCAACTGTTTACAGAACTTACCACGCCTGTGGTACCTCAAAAATTACCGATTATAATAATATTGTTAATATTATAATTTTCTTTCCAATGAATGTGCCCTTCAGGCCGATAATGACCATATTTAAGCTGACCTTAACTCAGCCTTGGTTATCGAAATTGTCTTACAAGGAAGAGAGGGTAAATGAACAGAGGCATCAGTAATTGTATTATTAACTTGTCGTTTTCCTTTTCCGGGCACGTTGAGAGACGCTAGCTTCCGTGGTTTTGACGAGTCAACGGTATTTTTATTGGTGCGGAGTCCTTTATGTTAAATTTGTAAATTTAATGTTATGGGGCGTTTGTTACATAAATCATATTAATTAATATTAGTAATTAATTTTGCTATACCGTGTAGTAGGTGCAAATGGTATAGGTATTATATGTTTTTTTATAGTTCGGAATTGCAATGAGCTTGCAACCCACCCGATGGTAACTGCCGCCCTTGAACATATGTAATCAACCCTCGGTAAGATCAAAGTCTCACCTAAGGTTAGCCACAGATGCGTTGCTACCCCTGAAGACTAAGATGGGATGCCCGGAAAAGTATGTCTCCTTTACCACACCTTTCAGACCAGAACACAACAGAGCATAACACTGCTGTTATAGGTGTGGCGGTGGTGCTTCCGGCGTCGAACCACAAAGAGTTCTACCACCTTCTGCTACTATATTATTATAATTTCTACCATTTATGAGACTTTTTTTTAAATCAAAATAATCTTTTTAGTTAAATTATGTCCATCGCATAAAAAATTATCACCTATGATAAATATGATGCTTGACGAGCAAATAAAATAACTTATGGATAACTGTCAGTCACCCATGTCCAGTTACAATCGAACTAAAAATACTTTTACCAATTTGTCAATCAATATTTTGCGTACTTACATTATGATACATAGTATATAATTATATACAATGATTTTGATGTGGCTTTGGTTTTCTCAAAACAAACATTTAAAATACAACCATGGGTTCATGAATTCTCATGTGAACATAACATTCATTGTTATTATAGTTCACAAAGTCCATTGAATCAAGGAAAACACGATTACAACACTATTAAAACAATTTGTATGACAATCGATACAATTCACCGATCAAAAATTCCGATGACAATGTTCCGTGAGTTTCGTAATCAGTTATCATAGCTGTCCTGATGAAATTGGTTTGTATTTATTGAATTCGTAAAAATTTAGCGTCCGTCTGTTATTTTTTTTTAATTGTTAATTAGTAACTTAATAATGACAGAACTTTTTTATTTTCCATTGCTGGATATTGGTCTCTACACATAATATGGGTAGGCTATAACAGCAACAGAGGAGATTAATGGAGGCTAGTGCGGGCTAATCGCCAACCCGTAACATGCGTTTACAAACTGCTCACAAGGCCTTCGATAGAGTATTACTGTTATACAATGATTAGTCTGAAACGAGTATGTAATTTTGCCAGCATATACATAAGAAGGGTCCACGTTTGTGGTTGAGTACATATATTTATACTAGATGATCACTTATAGAAAAGAAATACAGGCAGCAATAAACGCCAAAAAGATTTATTAAAATGATAGCCAGAACAAAAAAGACAACACGTTCTCGATTATGAGCTAATTAAATTAAAACATTATCTATCGGTCACGTAGTGGTTACTATAAAAAGTATTAAAGCTAAAGCGATAGCCTATTCAGTAAGAATGACACAGCAAAACAACAAGACGGCCAGACTTACATTCTTCCTACCTAGCAAAAAGTATTCGAAAGCGAAAACTTGAATGACAGGATAACACATAACGCACGAATCTGGGTTAACTACCGCATAGTCCAGTAGTAAAGTGAATAGTTGTTAGGTGGCCGTGTGCGGCTCCATTGGGAATACCATTATTAGTAACGAGATTCCGCATACATATATAGTGAATATCGATTACTTCCAGATAAAAGTATTGGTAACAAGACTCCATGCGCTCCATAGGCGTGAAAGTCTCTCAAAGACATTCTATAGTTACTGAATACCAAGTCGCTCTTGGCCAGCGACGATATTTTTATCACATTGGAGTAGCAAACGAGCATGCAGTCCACTTGATGGTAAGTGGCCACTACTGCCGATGGACATCTGCAAGCATCTCATACTGAACTTCATATAGACCAGCACTTCATATAGAACAGGGGCTCTATCTGAAGTCAATCATAGATGCGTTGCTACTCCTGAGGTTGGTCGCCTCCTATAAAAGTAAACCTGTGATGAGTTACTAGAATTAAGCTGATATTGGCAATCAAGTATGGTATCGTGAAAATAAATGTTAAATAAAAAATAATTATTTCGTTGCCCGCGAACAATTGAATGTAGTTTACTGGTGTTATTTAACAAAATAAATAATAATGATTTTACTTCAACTTTAATTAAACTTTATAACTATATAAATAGGCACCTGTAATACTCAAATATTTTGTCCTTAATAATTCATATCGCAAACTAAACTAAGATATAATTTGATTGAATATTAAATTAATAATGCTATTTCTTACAAGCATCAATAAAACTACCATTAAATCTGATTTTGATGCCATAATTACTAAAGAAAATGATAACATGACATTAATAAGTCTATTAATTAAACACACAGATTGGTGGATGCCCTTAGATCCGAGAATCAATCTTGTTTGACCTTTCTCTTGACCACATGGCTTTATTATGTCAGCCCTGTAGATTAATTAATTAGGTAACCTTACGACGAATGCCATTGTTTTATTATGTTATCCTTATCTAGTCTCTATATAGCGATAGAGATAAAAACTCTTAGTATAAGTACTTTTTATGCGTACAACCTACATATAAACTACATGTAGGTGGACGACCACATTACACGTCGATGGACCGACCGATGTTTTTTTTTTATCAGACTGAAGTAGCAAATGAGCATGCAGTCTACCTGATGATAAGTGGTCACTGCAGCCCATAGATATCTGTAAGCAACTTCATATAGAACAGGTTTTCTGTCTGAAGTCGATCACAGATGCGTTGCCACTCCCGAGGACTAAAAGGTCGCTTCAAATATAAGCGAGCCGGCAACCATACCCTTCCACCGAAACATTAAAGTTCCATCACACTAGTTATAGATACGACGGTGGTACCTCCGTAGGCGAACCTACTATACTATAAGGCTTTGAACATCTCATAGATGTGATTTCATAGTGGAAAAGTCCTATTTGAAGGCAATGAAACTTGACTGTAGATGTCGTCTTACTTTTGCGCAAAGAAATAACGCGCCCGTGTCGTATCCCAGGTGCCCACTAGGACGTGCTTCTACTATATTTATTTTATCACCTTTCATTAATTCTCCGACTTAGCAAAACCAATTACCGTGCCCATCTCGTATGTACATCAATTGTTATTTACGACCCTAATATATCTCAGAATTAATTTAAGCCGACTTAATCGTCCAGTTTTACACCGAGCTTAGGAACTAGGTTCGTTACTATAAAGGAACGAACTGGTTAATGGCTATCGTTAAACGGTATTGTTATTATAGTGAGGGAATGACCAGCGACAAGTTTACTTCGCTCTCTAACCAGTAACTATGCCCATCTGGGAGTATTTTTAATGAAAAGGTAGTAGCTAACGAGTTCAACTGATGGTAACGCTGTGCATGGTACATTTGTAAGGGAACCCCACGTAGGATTTGACCTTTACTTGATGCCATTAATGGATGCGTTGCCACTTCTGTAGACTAGATAGAATGCCTCATATAATTAAATATCTTTTATCTTATAAGACATTACACCGGCTTGTGTTCTTCACTATTCTTTAGTAGTTAAGCATGAATATATATTTTTTTACTCTTGTATGTCTCGTGTATGTATCGTGAGACATGCAAGAAGCGAATCTACATAAACGAAATAGTCGGGAAGATTTGAGTCGATCGAATTGAGGTTGAATAATCCTCTTGTCACCGCAGATAAACAAAAAAAAACAACGTTTAAGTAAGATAATATCTGAATCACATCATTAAAAAAAATGTTTCTTCCTTATGTTTTCTCCTTATGAATTAAAACATTTATCTAGTCATTTGATTAATTGAGTTAGTAACGCATTCCTAGATCAGAATGACGCACCCGTTAATTAGTTACCGCCCATTATGTTTAGATCTGTTTAAGTGTTCATTAATGAACTTGTCTATCCATTTAACTTACAAATTGTGCGTGATATTACAGTAGTTAGTACTTTAAGTGGTTAATAGTAGTTTTACAACCAAAAAAATGCTTAGACTCAGATTAACTTGATAACAAGGCTATAAAATAAATGAAGATTATCGTTTACCATTTTTTATACAACGACTATTGTAAAAACTATAGTTGCTACATTCGTTTAAATCGAAATTATATTTTATATTACACAGGTGAGGTACAAAGACGACCCACGTGGTGGAGCGGTCACCATACCGTTCTGACACGCAGTGGGCTCCGGGTTCGATCCCCGGCCAGACAGACATCTGAATGATGAGTTTAGATTACTGTTCTGGGTCTGGGTGTTTGTGTATTCGTCTTTGCGTGTCCATGGCACTCACGACAAAGGAGAAAATTATAGTGTGAGGCTATGAGTGCAGAAAGCGTTTTAAGCGTTTAAAGACAGAAAATCACAGATCATAGTGATTAAGGGCACGTATCAAACATTCAGTTATATTACGCATAGCACGCTTTATCATCATGCATGCTTCTTGCATCTGCAATCCGTTTTTCAATCTTTGCTAACTTGGAGCCAGTTGGCCTAGAAATACCTCTGAATTGAAAATTTAGCCATCTATAAAAGGCTATTGTTAAAAAAAACAATTTTTTAAATAGTTGGATGTTTTGGTTGACATTTTGGTTAGGGATCCTTCGATACAGTCATGTATTCTAAGGTCAGCAACATTTTCACAGTTTACAACCTGTTCAATATTAAGTAACAAACAAATCAAGTATGGATGCTATGTTAATTAATACTTCGCTATGACACCGACATGGGAACTTTCCGGAAACTTATTATAGATACAAACTAATATCGATCAAAGAAGTAAGTTGACTTCCGTTTAGTATCGGATAAATTACACACACAGATATATTATATATTACTGTATTTAATATGAATATACATGTTGGCGTCATTGTAATACGAGCACCATGGGCTCAATATTTTTTATTAATTAATTTAAATATTTTTCTTATAAATTGAAGTAAATAATAATAATCAATAATAAACGCTTTCTACACTCATAACCCCAGACTAGGATTTTCTCCTGTGACGTGGGTGCTATGGACACAAAGGCGAATACACAAACATCCAGACCCAGAACAGAAATCTAAACTCAACATTCAGATATCTGTCTGGCCGGGGATCGAACCTGGGAACCACTGCGTGTCAGACCGGTAAGGTGACCGTGAGTCGTCAAAGTGAGGTGAAGTGCATGCTCGTCTTTGCTCGTGTTATTACTTCACTTTCTTCTTGACGATCCACGTGATGAAGCGGTCACCATTTACCTGGTGGCCACTGTCCAAGCTCCGATAAAATTGAAATCTTACCAGAGGTTGGCCAGACATGCGTTGTTACCTCAGAGTATTAAATTGGAATGCTTTGGATAAGAAAGTCTTTCTTACTACTGCCATTCTACTAACATAACATAATATATAATACAATATGTATATGTTACCTCAAGAAAGAACAATAAAGTAACGTAAACGTAAAAAATAAGATTTGAAATTAAACATTAACAACACACATTATAATAATGGTCACTAAGCCTTTTTTTACGACAATGGTTCACGTATTATAATTTCAATATATTTTCCCAAAGGGACCTAATGAATTAATTCAAAGGAATACATTATAAGTATATATCTACTCCCATAAAGAACCGACGCAGACGTCACGGCGACAAACAACTGTAATCTGATGATTACCAGACCGCAATGATCACATTGCCGTAAGGGTGTGTTCATCTACACCCTATATTCTTTTTATAAAGTTAAAGGGTATATCTGGTAAATAAAATAGCTACAGTGTTCTTGGCAGATATTTTTATTTGCGCCATATATATACATCAATATCTATAAATACTATAAAAAAGTTCCCCGGCCGCGTCCTTCTTTCTGTCTGAACCCGATAAACTCGAAAACTACCAAACGGATTTCTATACGGCTTTCAACAATAGAAAGAGTATTATTATGATTTTATGTAAATTAGCAGAAATACGGCGATAAATGTTGAAGAGGTAGCAAAAAATCTCGCCAACTGGGAGCTTTTCACGCGAACGCCTCGTAAATTAACAAAGATACAGTTGAGTAATGTACTAACGAATTCAAAATCTAAAAAAATAAGTCCGCGACAGCATGTCTCTATATCTCGGTTGACTAACAGTAACCACTTTTATGTTCAAATTTTTAATTAAAAAGCATTGCGTTATTTTGAAAGCTATGTTCTTTAGTGCAGTATTAATCTTTATCCAATGAATATGATAGTTAGCTTGGGCATTTAATGCAGGTTAAAATTGCTCTACTATATCAATCACGATGAATAGTTTTTAAGATATCGTCGTTAGAAGAAATTAGCAGCGAAACATTTAAAGCTCGGCTTACATTTGAGATGCCTACGGCGAGTCCGTACTCTCTGCCTCCCATCACTCGACCGCCTGCTCATCCCGCCCGCATGTACATCTATACATATAAATAAAATTGAAGTGTCTATTTGTTATATCAAAATAATAGCATTATTACCAAATGCATATAGTAATATATATACTATACTGATAACAAAACATCAATTACTAAAATTTTTGTCCGTTTGTCTGTGTGTTTGTTCTGGCTAATATCCGAAATCACTGGACCTATTTAGACGGGACTTTCACTGGTAGGCAGCTGATGCTATAGGGCGTATCTTAGGCTACTTCTATTGTAGAATATTCAATTAGGGTTCCGCACAAGAAATTAAAACCTTAGAAACCACGCGCGCAGCCAGCGTCACTGCCGCTAAAATTGTATAAGATCTAAAATTTCGGTTATATGTAACTCAGTCAACTTACATTTTTTAAACGCGGGTATAACCGCGAGTCTCAGCTAGTTAATATATATAAATGAGATAGTGTGTGTCTGTGTATTACTAAATCTCGCAAGAACCACTGGCCCGATTTACATGAAATTTGCATGGATGTAGCTTATTGGTCAGTCTAAAGATTATTTTTAATTTCGATATTTTTCGCTATTTAAAGATGGCGACTATTTTAGTGGCATCACTACACCCTTTGGTGTCAGATTTTATATTTCCATTTTAAATAAAAAGAGAACGCTAAAAAATAACAATTTTTTTAATGGCATATACGAGGTTAACATTTAATTTTCTATCCGGAAGGAATTTAACATTTTTCATGTATCTCAAACGGTTAGCGGAGTAATACATAATTTTTTTGTCACGTAGCGAAGCAAGGGTACATCAGATAGTATCTTATAAAAACCTAGAATCAATGATCAAGGATACGATCAATCTCTTTTGTTGGTAATTTTGAGGCGGTCTATGGTATAATGCTTGTTTTAATGATGCGTATTCACATTTCTTAAATATGAATATCAAAAAGTACTAACGACACTCTGTGAAAAAAGTGAGTAACCAATTAATTACGATTTGATTCGTCATCGTATGAATGAATTTAATGATGTGATTTACTAACTACATATATAATGAGCCTCTAATTAAGTTTTCTTTTAATGTCCATTACAAGTTTCCATAAACTGTAGACACAAGTCTTATTATTCACAGATATGTCATGTCCACACAAGAACAAGGTAAAGGTTTTAAAATACCTCACAGAGGTTTGTCATTTATTACGCAGCAGGACGATTTCCCCAATCTGCACGGGGCATGCCACCTCACGTGCGAGTTATGTAAGTTAGGATCGACCTACACTGCTGCCATGTCGATTGAAGTCGCAAGTTTAGACAATTGTTTTTTTTATTATTTTTATTTACAATAATTTATTTTTTAGTATCAGTGTAGAGCTGTATTCAGGTATATATGTGGTACTAACCGTACATACAGGAAGCGTCAAGAGTAATGAAACATTTGTGATAGTAGGATTAATAGGATTTTATTCTATTTCAGTTAGTTATACCTAAAATCTTACACCATGAGACTGATGAAAATTGACTGATGAAGTAATAGATCATCTTATCTCACATGTTCATACGAGTTACCAACATATAACATTCCATAATTACCTGTCTCCGTATGTTGTCGATATTAATAATACTACTCTTCCACGGGAAGACCGTGGATGTTGTATGAGACGACTAAGAGAAAAATCTGCAAAATGGGCAAAAGCATCTTTTATATAATATCATCACTCATTGCGATCACACGCATACAGGATGCGGTGACTATTGCCAAAAAACCCTTCAGGCTTAATGTGTAGCAGAAGAACTTAAAAAGCTAATGGGTGGAAGTAACAGGTCGATTATATTGGAAGTATTAAGGTAGTATACGAGTGACTTTAAGATACAAATAGGTGATGGTACTATTAGATAGTGAGAAGTAAATGGTCAAATATAATATTGTGAAATGACCCTTACTTTTCCATTATTAATAATAATGTGCTTCACGCCACTCCGAGTCGTCAAATTTGCGGAAGATATGAAAGAACGAATAAAACAATTTGTTTATATTTATCTAAATAAACAGCTTCCTACAAAATTTTAAAATTTTGTAGGAAGCTGTTTATTTAGATTTAGACGTATGTAATATTTCTATTTGATTTCACAAATAGTGCTAGGGACGTTCCTATAACGATAAGGTATCGATACTTACTCATCTAAGTAGTATTTAAATAATTTTTCGGTACTACTTATATGAGGTACCCTTAAAGTATCGATGCTTACTCATATCGATACATATTATTTTTATGTTAATGGCACTAATGTAACAAGAGAAAAATTTCTTGGCTGTGATAGATGTTTAACAAGTTCCAAAATAATAGCCACAGATTTATTTATCACGACTAAAGGTATGTTCCTTGCTTGTGATATTGTTGCACCCGCTTTGGTAAATAAATACTCACTTGGAACTGATGTTGCAACAATAATTAAATGTTTTTGATTCTATTCCATACCAACTACTTTCGTTTCGATAGTAGTTAGTATCGATGCTAAAAGTATTTGGTATCGAAACAAAAGTATCGAGTACATACTCGTATTTACTTGTATCGGAATGTCCCTAAATAGAGCTCGTTTTCACGTGAATATTATTTTTTAAGTTGCAGAGTGCAACTGAATTTTGTTTAATGTAGGCGATACCAATTACGAGGATCGTCGTCGACGGGCGCTAACTGAGGCAATTATAATGTATTGCTCATTCTCGCTCGTGTGGTAACTTAAACTTAAACTCCAGTGGTAGTTTCAAAAACATTCTTATTTCGACGATACATGAGTATTGTAACACTCATTTCGGTCTGAAAGGCGTATAACACGTCCTAATATAGAACAAAGAGCGAAGCAACGTAATCCGTTGCACCGGAT
>MOOZ01001132.1:409465-420044 GCA_002930495.1 Cecropterus lyciades
AGCTAATTAATAAAGTTATAATTCATGATAAAATTACGTGTGAGTTAATCATAATTTGAATATCAATTAAATTTCCACTGCGTAGATTATTAATTCGATCCTTGCATATCTTAATAGTATATCTAATGATCTCCGTTATTAAAATTGAGTTAGCACGCGATATTGTTGAGTATTTTTTGTCTGTGTATTATTCAAATATTCTTGCTTTAACTATTTAGTTAGTCTAAAAGTAAAATTCCACGTAGCTCTATTAAAATAGTCATTTAACACTTTTTTTTGATTTATAAAGGTGATTTGGATGAACACGGTATACTGAAGCATTCCAACTTGTACTTGTACCTGAGATGCAAAAATGTCTATTAGGCTGTTCGGGATCGGGAATGGCTGCTACGTTTCTTTCTTCACAGCTATTTCTATGAACAATAACGTAAATTTGTACATATTTCCAAATTGTTATGCAATTTTTACTTCTAATCAATCTAAAAGGTTTTTATAAATAAAGCAAACTTCATCTAGTTTTTGTATTATTTTGTATTGTTAAGCCGTCAAACGGAGTTCCAAATTGGTCGTGTAATATAACACACGGTGCCAATTTTTTTGAAAACTTGACTCATACGCTACCGCTCGTTAAAATTGCAGAACCAAAATTACATACAAATGTATCGCAGATATTATCCAAGCGGGTAAATCTAGTTATACTACAACATATTGGCATCAGGAAACGTATTAAGTCTATTATATAGCTATTAAATGCCATTATCCTTTACCTTGTTATTCAATTATTATAAACTAGCATTTTACCCTGTTGTGTTTGTCTGTTGTTAGACTGAAGTTATTAATAACTACCACATGTCCCAGTTTCTGTTTCAGTTGGCAGTAGCAAAACTGGTATATTATCCCTGTT
Organism: Cecropterus lyciades; assembly: GCA_002930495.1. NCBI lineage: Eukaryota > Metazoa > Arthropoda > Insecta > Lepidoptera > Hesperiidae > Cecropterus > Cecropterus lyciades. Next base: position 410,370 of record MOOZ01001132.1, read on the forward strand.
TTTATAGTCGGTATCCATCTGCGCGAAATGTAATGTATTCCTAACTGCATAATATATTTACAGAAAAATTTGATTTTACGATTTATCATTATATTAATACGTTTGGACCGCTTTTTACAAAAATGGCGCGGAGGAGTATGAAATTTGGCACGCTTATAGTTTATACGTAGGAGAAGTGCAGACCGCTAATATTTTTCAATATTAATTATTATAAACTACATTAGATTATTACATAAAACATTTCTCACACTACCATGCATTTGACACACACAAACACACGTATTTGTTACACGCTAACTTAGTTGCTGACATTGTCATATGTCAGATGTGTATGTCAAACAACGCGTTATTGCTTTTAAATGCAGCTTACTCAATTAAATCTCATTTCCCTATAATGTCATTTTAAAAATAATTTTAAAATTAATGTACAGAGGGAAATACCTATAAAAACTTTGTAGTAGAAAAAAAAATTGGGTTTAATTACGGTCGAATTTCGACCGCTGCAAAGGGCTAGTATTACTAGTATTATTTATTGAACTTAGATAAGGCTGAGTTTACATAAATATACTTTCAAGACCTCAATCAGTTCAGGTCAGCTTTTTAACTTCAGAACATATAGATATTTAAATTGATTCATAGTAAACAAAATTTCAATGAGTACTCATTCTTCGTATTATGAATTTCTTTGTAAATGACTGCATACTTCTAAGAATACCTTTGAATTGTATCAGGTGCGTGGAAATTACTCACGTACGAAAGAATTGAACCGTTATTTAACTTAATTTTCTCAAGTAGGCGTTAATGGCTCATTGCCACTTTTTATACTAAATATGATTCCTAAGTAGGTGTTATTCAATTAAAAAGATATACTGGTGTGTAAAGTGGAATACCAATTTTTTTTATTGAAATTACTGAAACTTATAATTAGTTAATGTATGAATGAGTTCACTTTGAACTGGAATGACTAAAGAGAAGCTGGAATTCCTCGTACACCAATGCCATAAATAATAATGATGATTGACGTTATAAAATCGCCTTCCAAAAACTCCTATTAAGCACTGATGTAGCCTGACTTCCTTAGTGCTCTATTGTTGACATTGTTTATATGGGGACTCGTTAAATATAAAGCATTATTCTGATAAAAAGAAAAAATATTTTTATAACATACCTATAAACTAGCCTTTTTTCGTAAGTTTGTCCGCGTAGTGGATAAAGCGTAGTGGATGTAGTGATTACAACCGATCAACATTGATCCAAAAATTAATAAATTGCCAGTAAACTTTCATTTTATACCATGAGAAGATGATTTCCAATAAGAAAGTTGCTAAATTTACTTCTAGACCAAATTCTTTACGTTTCTCATGAAATGACACGAGCGCAATCTATTCTATAATAATGGCTCCGATCCAAAAACCTTTGCAGTCGTACTTACCAAACTTAATTCGAAATCGAAGGAATACTTTAGGAACACAAACACGTCAAACATACAATAACATAATATAGCATATACAGATATGGGCGGAAGAGAGCTGTATTTAACTTAAACAGTATCTTTAAACTACGTCAATACTAAACATTATAACAATACTCGCAGTATGTCGCAAAGGGAGCACAATTTATATAGAACTTAATAATAGATCGTAAACAAGAGTATAATTAGAATTATTATCTAAGTGTTGCGGAATATAATAGTAATAAATGGATTTATGATGTAGATTTCATCTCTGTCTCATTATGTATACCAGCTTCATTACTCCATTATTATAAATTGCATAACTCAAAATTACTATGTATATTAAAGTACGTGTTTTTTTAATAATATGGAAGTAGCAAACAAGCATGCAGTTCACCGTAAGTAGCCACTGCTGCCTTCATCTTCATATTAGTCAGTCAGAGTTTTATCGGAGGTAGGCCTGATGTGTTATCACCCCGAGGACTAAGTTGGAACGCTATGTATAAGTATACCTATGTCTCCATTATCGCCTAGCCCTAACCTTAAAGATTTGTATAACATCGTTTAAAACATTAAAACAAAATACCCGACTACTTAAAACGAAATGTTTGTTCATAATGATGTTTATTTAATTTAACGCTTATATGACTTTTTGTCAAAATAGGCAACTAGAAGTATTATAATATATATGTCGGAGACGGACATTAGTTTGGACTGTAAATAAAGCGCAGCACGAGTTCTGACACATGGCAGCACCGTCGCGAAGACGTCGAACAACACTCGCATAACTTCGTGCTACAACAGGGTTTACGTGGGGCTTCGTTGGCTCGCTATGGTTTATATTGTGCTAAATTATTAACGTAATGAAAGTGGTTTTAGAGTATTTTCTGTATCTCTGCTCGGTTACCCACGTAAACGCCCACGTGATCTTCGAAGAGGGAGCTAATAATTATGACGAGCCGACATATATATTATTAAATTGGTCTATTTACTACCTTTCATTTAATACCCATGTAAAAAGTCGTCCCTGCTTCCCCTTTTCCATTAAAAAAATATATAACCTATGTCACTCTCCAAACTGAGAAGGTTCTAATGATATGGTATACGTCACAATCCGTCAAGCCGTTTGGGCTATAGCGCGTGCCAAAGAAATGGACATATAATACATACATACATTCATACAAACATACATACATACGCTCGAAAAACATTACACTCCTTCTGACGCAGTCGGGTAATAAAATGATAATGGGTATGTAATAAAAGACATACATATTGACCCTTACAAGGTTTTTCATGTATTACGTACTCGAAACACTGTCTCACGGGTGATTTAGTGACGTCAGCAATTAATAATGGATCATCACGTAATTGGCAATCGGGCGTAGAATGAGGAATTACGATGGAGCCTTCTAAGATTGTGTTGCTATAAGGAAATGTTTGTGCAGCTTACCTTTAACATTATGTTATGTTTTAATATCATCAGGATTACTTAACTCATTTGCTTTCAAACACAGTCATTAGTTTAAACTCCTGTGTGATCATCAAAGTTTTAAATATTTTAATATTGCACAGTGCCATGATATCTATAATATTTTTAAGATTGTTGTTGTATAACTGCGGAGGTATAATCGCCACAGCTATTTCTGGTTAATAACAGCAGTGTTCAGCGCTGTCGTGTTCTGGTCTAAAGGGTGTGGTAAGGTAGACATACTTATCTGAAATATTCCAACTTAGCTCTGCGGTATAGTACATCTCTTATTAAAGTATCATATATAGGGTTGATTTAAGATATCCATGGGTGGCAGCGGCAACTTACTTTGAGGTGGACTGCTTCCTCGTTTGTTGCTTCAATATTATAAAAAAACATGATAAAATCAGACATACACATATATAACTACACTTTGTCAGCGTGGATTCTGATATATTACTAGACATATTATTTATAAAATTAAACCTAAATAAAAAAACAGATGGGCCATCTGATGGCTAGCAGCCACATTCACATATTATGGTCATTTGCAATAAGAGGAGCGACCAATGTGTCGCCAGCATTGAAGAAGAGCTCTATTTGCACCTTTCTTGAAGAGATGTCATAGCGCTCCGGGAATCACAAGTCAGTTCATTCTACTTGATTTTTACTTCATTTTGAGAAAATTCATTAGAATATCTGTTGTTTGATGATAATATACGGCAAATTGGTAATAAAAAGAATAAGATAGGAAACAATGAATTCAGCGATATGTTTTGTATTTAATGGAGACTCTTTCCTTTTTTAATTGTCAGCTGTTAACGTTAACGTATGTTCTTGGACGTCACATTATTTTATTTAAACTCACTTGTAAGGCGGTACATACTGCCGATTTAAATTTTCAAACTTTACATTATTCGTTTAAATGGAATAAGTAGATATACGTATTCACGTATTCACAGTAACACAGAAAAACCGTTAATAACTGTATGAATAGTTGTGTCATGAAAGTTTGTTTTACAAAAAATCTTCAGTGTATTTGCCAATTACGCTTTTGTAATTATATATCATTTTAAAGTTGGCGAATAAATTCATCCATTTACTTTTACGAGCCATTCTTTCGCGTAATTACTATTAAATCGACGCTAATGGAACTTTCTTTGGTAATCACGAGATTTAGAGATGTTACATCACCTTCGCATTGCATAAGAGCTAAAATTACAGGAAAATCTACAAAAACTACGCTACGTTAGCAAGTAGTATAAGTACTTATTTTCCTTTTCAGTGAATTGTTGTTAAGCAGCCTGTTTCTTTGTTTTCGTAATAATTATCGTGTGTGTATTTTGAAGTACGTGAAGCAGTTCTTGCGTTTCGATGGAAAGGTGTGATTGCCAGCTTAAATGAGCTCAGCGTCGGAGTCAAAAACCCATACGGCAAATGGGGTCCGTTCAAAACAAAACCGTTAAAACGTCATCACATCGCTCTGCATCGATTGTTTGAGCAAGGGTTATCCCGTTCTATAAACACATATTTAATTTAAACCAAAGCCATTCTTATAGCGTAAGTTATAGCGGCCATTTTCATTTTCCAACTCGTACATTTTTAAAACCGGTTCGTGGTTCGAGCCAGTGGACCATTTTCGGTATTTTTACCCAGACGAGGTGGACGGGTTAATGTATCATGACTTTATAACATTGGTAGGACGTTGGAGTTCGAGTCCTGAAGCACCACCGCCACACCCATTTTTACCTTATAACAACAGTGTTAAGCGCTGCTGTATCCTAGTTTGGAGGTTATGTAAAGGAGACATATTTTTCCGAGGCGTGCCAATTTAGACTACCTATACAATTTAAACTTTATTTCTAAGTTCAAAATTACATATTAGATACATAAGTATAAGATTTTACCAAACACAACTATTCAGTATCTACGAGATTCGTCCGTTCCGTTACCGGATCAAAGAAAAATAAATGAAGATATTGTTTTTAACATTACACCTATAATTCACTTTATTTTTTTTAATAGAATTCATTATTATAGTTGCAGATAACATATAAATAACGTTATATTCCAGAAAAGTCCGCGAGATAGCGCTTAATTTATCCTTATAAATATTTAAAAAATTACGCCATTAATACTTTACTATCTATACATCACTATCGAAGGAAAGTCTTCGACTTACTTTAAAATGTATTCGTGTTCTAAATTTATTATGCAAACACGATGCCAAATGTATGCACATAAATGTAAATTTTCCATTTAAGCCATCCCCAATAAATTCATTAAGCCAGAACATTTTCGCGAGTTCTAAGTAATCTGCCAATTAACCTGAATAACTGCTTCTAGCGCCATTTGGTTATCGATGTTCCAGTTGTTAAGCTATGTTTACTTGGAATTTCTTACTTCTGTAATATTGCTTTGATTTCGAATTACCTACGTAAACTGAAAACTTGAGAATATATTTTTTATTTATATACGTAACATAAAGCTTTGGTATAAATTCCGGCCAATCAAACGGTGAAAATCGTGAATTTTTCGAACTTCTGCAATGTTATTATTTGTTTGAACGGGCTTTGAAGATACCATGAGAAAACGAATATACAAGAAACATGTAGGCGGAAAGTATACAATAAAACCCTAAACAGCGTTTGGAGTCCTCGCTTGACCACCGTGGTGAATTGTACACTCATTCTAAGAGACCTGTTAGATGTATAATACAGTAACGAATATGAATATTGATACACTAAAAGAACTGGTTTTTGAATCCAGATTTCGATATTCACCTTCTTTAGGTCAATAAAAAAAGATTTATATCAAGTTACAAACATCGAAAATTTGTCAAACTATGTTTTTTATCTACTAATATAAATATACGATACGGATATGTCCTCCTACATTGCTAGAAATCATTAACAACGTACATTACTAAAAGCCTAGATCTATATCAATAGCGCCAAGTTCGCAGCGTACGTAGGCGCTCCGTCCTTGCAGGTCGTTGTCTCTATGCGCTCTGAATTTTTCACAACATATACCGCCTATGGGATTAATGTGAATTTTATGCTAATAACCCTAGTTTAATGTTTGGTCATTGACATTTGTATATACGATTAAACGTTGCCAAATCGGTTACATGTAGTTGCTTAATAGTTAATATTGTGTCCTTTTAAATATGGTCGTGAATTTCGCAACTGAGTAACTCACAATCTATATTAAGTAAACTGGATTTATTTATATCATTTTAAAATAACTTATGTTTTTTAAATGTTTACGGGTATATAAATAATACCATGGGCGTATCTATAGCTTTGTTAAGGGGAACTCCAATAATGACCGTTCGCAAAATAAAACAAAAAACGTAATTTCTGAAGAATTTATATTTTATCGCCTATGCTTAGAAGATAGTGGGGGCGGATACCTCAAACCATCCTCTAATATGCGTCCACGAATAATATTTTATTCAGTCTTGCCTCGATATTCTCCTGGCCTCAATAGTGTGTATTAAGGGCAAGACAAGACACCATTCAGACTGAGTAAGGAAATCTTAAACCAATATATAAATGTGATCGAACATAAACCCTTAGAGCTTTATACTGATTTGAAAATATTTGTGACACACAACTTAGCACGTCTCATGTGCCAAATTATCTTAATCATTGTATGTAACTTACACATACGGCGTGTATCAAGTGAAGTATGTATGTCGGTCGGCGAGTGAAAGTTGATGCACTTGAGGTGGCTTTCCGACCCGTGCAACAATGGCTCCCACTGGAAATACACTTACCTGCTATCGACCTGCGATTCTACGTATTTCATTACAGTTTCTCACATTTTGGAAGCTGTGGTGCAGGAAGTCTGATCGGTTTTGCGTGAAAGAGTAACAAATACACAAACTTCCGCTCTAATAATATAAGCAAGATATTCTTTAATTTTTACATTTCTTCTTCTACTAATCTCTTCGTCTTTTGTTTACAGGTAAGCGACTTCATATTCGTATCAAGCGTGATAGCAGTAAGTAATTACAGTAACGATACAGTCAAGCCTTTAGAAATAAATTACTATTCATCCAATGACATGTAGTAATGTCTTCCAGAAATAAAACCGTGGGCACTTTGCATTCAAACGAACATCTATCGAAGACTGAAATTCAAACAATTGGGATTCACCCCTTCACCCTCAATGTAAAATGATCTTTAGTGATGTTACTTCCCATTTAAGAGTCCGCTAACGTCGCTAAAGATCAAAAACGAAACGTTAGTAATGCATTTGTTGCCTTCAAAATAACTCCAATCTTTGAGAACATACGCATTAGTATCGTTTAAAAGATGTCGGTTTATGATCGCATACGATCAGACGATTTTATATACTGATTCTCTTATTAATTGTTGGAATGATAAAACAAAAATAGATCAACAAAGTTATTAATAAAAAAATGCGTAATATGTTGTCATATGTTATTAATAACTAAACAGAAGTTAGCTCAACGATATTTATGCGTGTAATTAAAGAAGTCGTAATGTGTGGAATGCAATTCGTTTCGTTATCGTGGAAATTACTCATAAGGAATGGCTTTCTTTGCACATTCTTGATTAAAATTGCGATAGAAACGAAATAGCAAAATAACGACGGAAGATAAAGTGTCTTACGCCGGAAATTATAATACATCTGATATTTTTATGAACTTTGTTACAACATGGAATTTAAATAAGCTGATGATAACTGATCTATAATTGTCGTCAACCCATTTTTGTCCCATTTTAGTTAGACATGTTATAAACCATAACTGCACTGTCTATGTTTGAATTGATAACCTTTACACACCTTGGAGAACTGTTTAGAGAACTCTCAGGTGTGTGAGTTTCTTCACCATGTTTTCCTTCACCATGAAGCAGTAATAATTAATCTGTAATACGCATAATTTTAGAAAAATCGGTGGTCCGTGCCTGGGATTCGGAGCTAAACTTTACAGCCATTAACCGATCTATATTGTTATTGTGGTAGAGTGAGAAGAGACAGATAAGATGTATTTCAACGAGACTATTTATTTTATTTGAAGACCTTTAATTTTAAAATTATTCAACTCTGTTCATACTTTTATTGCCTATTTCTATGGTCCTTCGAATCGAATTATACATAGTCATGGGTTTTAACATTTCTGATAAGGTTTGTTATTGAGTTCGTTACGTTAGTATATTTATTTGTGCATGTGTTTATTTGTGCTTTAATTTAAAGGCGATTTTATATATATATACATATATATCTTTTCTAAATACATAAAATATCTTGTATTCATACACAAGATATTTTAGATAGAATAGAATTCTTTAACTACTTAATGAAATTCTGCCTGAAAGTGACCTAATGAAGTTTTGACTGAATGTGAGTTTTTGAACGAGAGTTTGTTTGTGTAACATAATTAGTGCTCAAAAGAGATTTTTAAAGGAAAACAATGAGAACACCCTCTTCAGGCGTTAAATAGACTTTTAAAAGTACTAAAATTTATTAATACCTACCTAAGTCTGCAGAACTGTTAGAACTTAGCTATACACTAATATGTTACAAGCCGTACAGGCCGTAGTTAAAATCATTTGAATACTAGCAATACAAAATGGTGTATAGAATTAAATTCCATTACAAGCGTTCCTCGCGAGGCGGGGACGAAGGAATCCAATCCCGTTAGTAACGGGAACCGCTGCAACCATTAACCACTTAATCGAACGCTACGCAACGAGAAGCGATACTATGCAATTGCCACCGATGGTTATAATAACTACATAGTTTTTGACTATTTTACAATACTGTTACCTTAGTTTTGCCAAAAAATTGCAATGTTCACTCCACGTTTTTATCTGACTGCGTCAGAAGCAGGATGATGTTTTTCGAGAGTATGTATGTATGTTTGTTTGTATGTATGTACATTTTTTTGGCACGCGGTACATCCCAATCGGCTTGACGGATTCTGACATGTTGTGATGATTAGAATCGTCTCAGTTCTAAGAATGACATAGGCTATATAATTTTTAAAAATCGCGTCTGGAAATAAAGAAAAAGGGAGAAGGAAGAAGACCAAATAGACCAATCTAAAAAAAATATATTATAATACTTTTACTTGACTATTCTGAAAAAAAGTCATATAAGCGATAAATTAAATATAAATATTATTATGAGCAATAATTTTGTTTTAGGCAGTCGGGTTTTTTATTTTAATGTTTTTAACGATTTTACTATTTCCGGCCGTACCTTACAATGTACTTAGAGATGATAGGTAAAAACATAAACAACGATTACAGGACGCAGAAGTATTTTTAGAAACAGTTGGTGCATTTAAACGAAAGTTTTGGATGCCGGTTGACTTACTTATGAGGCATCGCAGTCCTTAGAAGTGTCAACGCATCTGTCAGTCATCAGCTTTAGGTAGAGCCCTTGTTTTTTATGAAGTTAATTAGTCCATGGAAGACTGAGCCCACTTATCAGCAGGTGGAATAGTTCAATAATATAAAAAAGGCATTTTTGCAATAATTATGCAAAATTATTTTTATCAAATATTTCACTTATTTTTCTCGTATATAACATTTATCACGATATTTCTTATGTAAGAATTATGTACATACAAAATTTCATCAAGACTCCTAAAATTGCTTACAGAATATATCTTTTTTTTTCCACAAGCACTTGATGGTAAGTAGCTACTGCCGCCCATGGACATATGTAATCAACCCTAGGTAAGATCAGAGTCTCACCTAAGGTTAGTCAC
>MOOZ01001132.1:443181-464028 GCA_002930495.1 Cecropterus lyciades
CTGGTCTCGTTAAGCAATGTCAGTAATTAGAGACAAGTGGACTAAAGGGCACGTGAGTCACTTATCAGATGTTTTATGGACGCATTTTGCGATGTGGACGGATCCTGCGGTTTATATGGCGATACTAAAGAGATATTTTGACATGGTAAAAGTGTCAATTAACCCTAATTTGGGTATTCGGATATACCTAACAGATACATATAGTTTCTATTTAGAAACCATATCATTATAATTTAGCCATCTGTGTAGTTGGAAAATTTAAAATAAGATTTCTAGGTACACTATAAATTTTTTTTATACGTTTTTTCTGTTTAGTAAAAATGCCTTATGAAGCGATGGCAGTGATGAGTAAGTTCTTTTTATATGACTACGATAAATAACCACCGAAAAATAGGAATTATTGTGTAATTGTACACACAGTTGTGTCATAAATATACGTATCATTTAATTATTTTTTTATTTGGAGATGACAAATTAGATTTGATGATTTCCAAAAGAGGTCTTCCTCGTCATTGATGCATTGGCGGCTTTAGGGTTGCAAATGTATATAGGCGAGGGTGAAAACTTTTCACCAGGTACTCCGTCTACCTTATCGTTAGGTTTAAGTGTAGTACTATAGCGCCGGACCACACGGGCACACTATAGACATGGGCCGTACCTATCAAAATTTTCAATAGAAAAATATGATTTTGTTCCTTAACTGTAATTATAAATGGACGGTTAACGAAGCCTCCATATTTGGTTGGACTTTAAACCCTAAAAGGCGAGAAATCGAAGCAATTGCGTGATAACTGGCATATAGTCCACATCTTGCAATTCGTTGCCCATTATAAATAACTTCCGGTACAGTTAATAGGAAAATTGCGGAGTTCCTCAAATATTGTCCGGAACAGTCCTCTCCAAGGTTTCGTATTAATATTTCAATAACTCGTACTTCGAGACCATTTACGTTTATTAAAAGGTTCTTGAATGTCACTTTGATGAATAATTATGATAGGTACTTTATAATGCGTCTTTATTTTCAGAGGTTAATGATCAATCTTAATGTGTGAATTTATCTCTTCAATTATGGTAATCTTCTGTAAGTACTTCTGGTAAAGTATTAACACTTTACATGTAATAAATGAAAATGATGCTGAATTTCAATAAAAAAGATGAAAATATAATTATGAAGATAACGTCGTATCTTCGAGTACATTTTAAATTTTAATTCTTTACTCATATAATGCGCTTATATCTCAAAATTAATATCAATTAATCATCTTTAAAATGACGTAAATAAAGTTTTTTTTCTGATTGAAATAGCAAACGAGCATAGAGTCCATCTTATGGTAAGTGGTGGCTGCCGCCCATGACCATCTGTAAGCAACCTCATATAGCACAGGGGTTCTATTTGAAGTTGATCTCAGATACGTTGCTACACTGAGGACTACGATGGTCGCCTCATATATAAGTGAGCGGGCAACCACACCCTTCCACCGAAAGTAGTAGTAACTGCTTCACGCTCGGTGTGGCGGTGGTACCTTCCCGGTCGAATTACAATGGTTCTACCACCTGCACAGTATGGAGAGGATTTGATTTATTTCATACCTCTTTATAAAGAACGGGTGGGAGGATCCTGGAGTACAGGCATAAAAGTGTCAGTGATCACTTAACATAATTTAAGCTGTATCTTCGTTTGTTAGCTTCTTTACATAAAAAGCCTCACTGAAGTAGATGTGTATATAAATTTGCTCCACAGGGCAAGAAATGGCAAAGAAGGGTCTATAGGTAGTACTTAAATTTCAATTGTTTCCAGATGTTAATAAACAGTTGTGACTTATATAACAAAAGTAATTATATAAGAGAAACACTTTGTGTAATTTAACATTTAATTATAGCAAACTCCATAGTATATCCTGGTTCTAATCTATTACTTATTCTCCATGGTACAACTTTGTTACGCTACGACTTGTGTGGAATGATGACGACACTCCCGTCACACCACATACTCGCATCAATAAACTATTTTATTATGCGTTAGTATGCGACCGCCATACATAACTATGTACAAATCGATGCAACTGCCTTTCGTATAAGGTTGCGTTTTATCTTAGTCGGACTTGTTTACATAATGAGGAATAAGCATATGCATGGAATCGTAACAAAATACTTGTGATAACATAGTTTAAAAACCTGGGGTCCGGGATTCGTATCCAGTGCACACTTCTCTAATATAGTCATTTGCGTATTAGAAAATTATCGCTTACTTTTTTTAAGTTTTTTTTTTTTTATATAACATTGAAGTAGTAAATGAGCATGCAATCCACCTAAAGGTAAGTGGTCACTGCCACCCATGGACATCTGTAATTTCACATAGAGGGTGAAGTCTATGTGAAGTTTTTAACATATGCATAGAAATAATAACAGAGTGATACTTATTGGATTTTTTTATTGAGTTTCCTATGATTTTCTTAAAGGCATATGAAATTTTGTAAAAGGAGAAGGACATACCTTCTCCTTATATTTCCATATGTCATAAATCAAAAATCCGGACTCGAATCATATATTCTATCTCGAATCATAGTTCTATCAACCCTAAATAAAGTTAAAACTCACAATCCCGTGGTGATTATCGATAAGTATTACTACACCCAAAATCGGCATATATTACTCAAACGCAGTTTAAAACGCTAACGATTACAGTAATAATTCTATATACGGACAGACATCCTGTTGCTACACGGTTGTGCTGCATTCACCGAATAATCGCCGCGATAAAGCAACTATGCGTATTTGAATATATAATGAAACCCGATTATATTTAAAAGGTACAGTTTCATTCCAAATTGCAGGTATGTTACGTAATTGCATAAATTGTAGAGTTTTATTATAATTGATTACAATCTGGGAAAATATTAATTTCCCATGCATCTTATTTATAAAAATCTACATTAAAAAGCTCACAAGTATTAACTTTGCATAAAGTCTTATGCATTTGAAACAAAAACTAGTTTCCTTTTGATTTATACGGTATGACGTGTCATTTTTTATTTCGTTCGCGATTCTAAGAATATCATTATGTAGCATGCAGATTTCCTTACGATATTTTGTTTCTACAATAAATCAAATAATATTTACCTAGGTACAATGTTTTAAGTCCTTATTCTGGGTACAGGTCTCTTTCAAATACTGAGTGAGACCTGGTTCATATTCCATCAGGCTTCCCCAATGCAGATTGGAGAAGTACCTAAAAATTCGGGTTAATGACCAACCCATGTCAGATGTTTTTAAGTCGCTTATAATTGAGAGTGACAGCTTTATTAAAAATTAGCTTAGGCTTTGAACCCGGAAATTATGAGGTCTATAAATGTACCAAAATATTATATATTTTTTTAAGTGTCTGTCTACGTTTGAACGTTCAATATACGAGTAGGTAGGTACAGTTATTATGATATCAATATATTTCTGCCGCGTAACCGGTTCGCATTTGCATGAAATGTCCAAATAGTAAACAAATGTCAGAATGCTTAATAAGTCGAAATTAATTCGATTTAGCAAACACGCGCCGACCTCATTTGCATGTTACCGAGTGGAGAAAACAGCCTCATTATCTCATCATGTAAAGAAATAACGCAAATAAGCGACAATTTACGCTTCACATTAGTAGTTATAAAAAGGGATGTGTTGAGGTTGAAGGTCGAACGGTTACACCAGGACAGTTCGAGGAAAGGATAACCGATACACCTGTCTTTAGCGTTAAACAATCCTTCTTTCATATTAGGCAACCATCGCAGCTAACGACTGACAATACATTCCGTAATTAGCTTTAGGTAGAGCCCCTGTTCCACGTGGAGTTGGTTCCAGGTTTCCATTGGTGGTTGTGACCGATGGTGGTGGTTTGCAAATTCAGTGTTATAAAAATGGCTGTATTTTCTATGCGCTTCATTTTAGTCCTCCGAGAATCGCCTATTAGTAGCTTTGGATCTGGAATCAATTCGTCGTATACTTCTTTTACATAATGTATTAATACCGTATTTTTTCTAATAACGACACTTAACGTATACACACAATGAAAAACCTTCTTTGGTTCTAACGAAACTGGTAAAATATTCTAAATTTACCGTTTCACACTTAAATTTTATATGTATTTATTATACGCACTGCTGGAATTGATGGGGTTTTGGTCATTGCACTGACATATTCAGCAAAATTAAGCAACAACATTTGTCAATGTTTACGACTAAATTCATTAGACATGTGTCGATATAGTCACGAGAAGCGACAAGCTATGCAAGGCTAACTATAAAGAAAAGCACAGGAATGAAATTGTAGCTGTTGATTTTCAAAACGTCTGCTTTACACCATTGTTATAGAAATTCGTATCTCGACTGCATCATCACCACCAAAACATCCACATTCTTACGTTCCCGTCTCAGAATTAATTTAATTATAACAATTAGGGACCTTGTTCTAGTTATATCTGTTACCGATCTCAGGTATCATTCCGGTCATGTTTGAAGGAATTCCAGAAATATCCATCAACAACAGATACGTGAAATGAAATTAAATGTCTTTATTTTGCATAAGTTTACGGACTTACAAATTGTACTTACAAATTGACAGTTACAGTTTTTTTTAACACTACCAACGGATCAGAACACGAACTCCACTGAGAAGATCCGGCAAGAAACTCAGCGGGTTTGTCTTGGTGTCTGTAATAAAATTCGTCATTCGCCCAGTGTATGACAACTGTCTTACACGAGGATTCTCTTTATGAGTTATAAATTATAATGCTTATACAGATATTATGTGGTCGTTAGATCAGTGAACCTTAAAAGCTTTATAAGAGGGTTCTAAGATGATAGCATAGTACGAAATAGCTTTAGCGTATGATATAAAAACTAGTGCTCTTATGTGGGTCAATGCTCCGACGTATAAAAAAGCTTTCAAAATAATGAGTTCTACAATATTTTAGGATTTTGTTGTTCAAAGTCACATTCTGATATCCATTTGTAGTCGTTTCCTTACCATTGCAAAAACACTGATGATGATAAGTAGAGGTTATTTCAATCGTTAAGGTGAATAATTCGCACACCGAAAAAATATGTACCTATCATGTTTTTATTAGTTAGTACTTGTGTGTTGACAAGGTTAATTATATTGTTATTGTAAGAAAATTGTGCAACTAATTATTTTTAAAACATGATTCTAATTGAGAGTAAGACGCGCTCTTGGTTTTGTATCAATCCCACTGATTAAACCTTACAAAAATAGTAAGCATTTCATAGGACTTCCGCGCTTTAGAGGACATTGAATTATAAAAATCTAACTTAGATTTTACTTTTTTATTTTAACACGAATTAGCTCGCCGCCTGAGATACATAGCTTTTATTACATCCCTTTAATTAGCGTACATTTTAATAACCTAAGGAGACACAAGTGCTTAATATAAAATTAGTTTTAAAGCAACTATTTTTATGTAAATAATAATTTATGATATATTCGTATTAAAACATATAACCACTTGATTAATTGATTAATTTAATTCTTTTGCTTTCAGGTAATCAACTCTTTCTCTTAAACGTACCATACCTCCACAGAATAATGTCGTAAGTAAAAAACACAGGATTAAATAAATATGTCACAATTATGATGATATTACCAGTTTGAATATATTTTCCATACGATAAGTAGTTCCATGGTACATGGTATACTGTAGGTACCCAATCTGAAACAGAATATGATATCCATAATCCAGAATCGACTTAAGATCACCTAAAACCATTAATACGAGTTTATTACGTTTCCTGAAAACAATGATTGTTTACGTTTTCATCCAAACGTAAGAAAATATCTTTTGAAAAAACGTTATAAACTTACTAAGAGTGTCCTTGCCGCGTTCCAACAAACAAGTTCGTTACCCTTATTATTTCTAGACAATAAATTATACTCTTTTACGCTCCAAGTATCTTTAACTTTAGGAACTTTTCAAATATGTCAAACATAACAGTTATGGTCCCTAAAACTTTACAATCTATAACCATTTCGCTAAGAGGTTAGCTCTGAAATGTCTTGATCACGGGGGCGAGAGGGAATTTATAGCTTATAACAACAAAGAAGGCATGGTTGCAATATATCATACGGTACTAATAAACCGTTCTCATCCTTATATCGATACACTAGACATTGCCAACCGCCAAATTGGGATTCTACAAGTTGTAAAAAAAACAGCCATCACGGGACGCCTGACTGGTGTGAAGCATCGTGTTCGTACAAGTAATATGCATAAAAGACATGATTGTGACAGGAACTAAATATATAGCATAATGAAAATAACGCCATTTATGAACAGAACCCCGCTCTAAGTTGAACTAACACCGCAGCCCAGTTTTGTACTATACTTAATAGTTCCGAAACGTATAACAGATGGCGCTAAATATATACGATTTGAATCGCCACGCTAACAATCAGGTTTAAGTGCGCCTATAGATATTTCACATCAAAAAAGCTTAAATCATTCTCAATTATAAACTAGTTGCATCTCTGTTCGGCTTTCGAAACACGCTCGAATATGAAACCAAGTTATTGAAGTTAAATATGTGCCAAAACGAATATATTTATACAATTAATCGAAAGTGACGTTACTTACTCCATATCAATAATAATCTATTTTAATATTGATATGAAAGTCAAATATCATCTTAAGCGATTTCAGTTTGAACGTGTCTATATCTAGATACTACAAAGCTCTATCTTCGTGTCAACGGCACTACTTTCATTAAATTTAATACCGTTCGTTGACTGTATTGTGTCAAGACACCCTTTGCCCCCGCCCGGTTATATGAGGCATCCAGGATTATCTACCCATTATTTAGATTAGCCTGACGGAGTAAAGGCCTTGTCACTGGCATTATAATACTTTTGGAGATTTTGTTCGTTGAAACGCGAACATCGGATTATGTTATTTTTATTATGTGGAAGTACATTTTATGACACATTTACGATTCTATTTAAGCTCTACTTATTGTTTAGGCAGTAAAGATTAATTGATATTAAAGCTAAGATTAGGAATGCAAAGTTTATAATTTTATTATTAAAGTTCCTTAACCTTCTCTTTACACTTCAGCTGTAATATGATATGATAATATATGCTCAAATCACTACACGTAAATTCACACATAACCTGCTATATCAATTATTTTTCACATAAGTTTGAAGGTGGTAGAACTCTTAGGGTAAAGCGCTGCTTTTTTAGTGTGGTAAGGGTAAACATACTTTACCTAAACTTTACCTTACATCTGCGACGTTCTTACTAAGTCCTCAAGGGTAACATCGCATTTGTGGTCAACCTCAAGTAGAATTTAAAACCTTGTCTGAAATTGATTACAGATGTCAATAGGCAGTCAGTCAGTCAGCAGACACCATTTTCCATAAGTTGGACTGCATATTCACTTAATTCTTTAATAAAATACAAAAATAATCAATGTTGCTTTTTCATACAAAATATTCTTACAATGAACCGAACAGAAATTTAAAACGTATTTATATTTTCGTTGACAAGCAAATCAACATATGAGACTGAGAAGCTCACATAAATACATTTTAAATTAACTTATCAGTATTACCATAAATCTGTCATAACCTCATTAAAGCATACTCAACTACAAAACAATGAGAGTAACTGTATTGTCCCCGAGCATTCATAATTCAGCCACTAATTCCACTTAAGGCTGTATAAAAAGACGACTTGATCCCCACGGGGGCGTCAACGACTCTCAATTAGACATAACAACTGTCTGCGACGACTTAATACGTCCAATAAGAAACTTTAAAGCTCTCAGGATTTTATGTAGCAAGAATTTCTACGTGAGTTTTATATCAATATTTTCCTTTAGTAAACCTTTTTCGGCGCGTTTGTAGGTGATAGGAGTGGTTACGAGTTACGGAAATGTCGCATGTAAATTATGGAAAATGCAAGATTGAAATTATTTTAAATACGTTAGTTTGATGAATATATAAAAAAGTCCATCTGGCTAACACATCTTAACCCCAATTACTACAACGTAATCACACAATGACAATGCCATCTAGTGATAACTTGTCAGAATTATTTAATTCGATACAATTTATCTGTAGCATGAGTTAAACTAAAACTTACGTGCGTACACACGCATCTTTTACTAACTTAAAGTACTATAAGGGCTTGTGTATTATACAAGCTCGAATCGTACTTTATTACAGTTACTTTATACATATGTATTATATATACATGATGCCAAATAGTTACTAAAAATAAAACCAGCTATACTACCGCAGTTGAACCTAGTGAACCTTGTGAAAGTTACAGAAAGTGTTTTACAAAAATTTTACTTATATACATTCGTTGTCTGTGACTTTCCGTCAGGTACTGCTGTGGTTGTGGTGAAATCGCATGCTTCAATTGTTAAATGAATATATTTCTTTCCTTTTGTTCAAATTTCTCTAAACTAACTACTTATTGGGTAAATGCCACCGCCACCATCTAGAAACAACTTTTTTTAATTTTCGAGAGGAAACCTAGAACGAAGGTGGGAAGCCGGGTAATGTGGGATTTTTGTCGCACTAAAACCATCCCGGTGGCTGTCCTCGGCGTTGTAAAGAGGACTTCGGGATCTCCAATGGAACGCAACCGGAGTCCTCTGAGTGCGTTGCCCCATTGGGCTCCACTCAGGTGAGCGACTGGGCTCACTGCACCTACTGGTATTTTCGACGGTATGCGACCCATACTGCCGTCCTTCCCGAGGTCGCTTGGCTGAACGATTCGAGTTCCTACTCTTTCCGCCCGCAACCCCGAAGCCCCTTTAACGACTCTCGTAACAGGCAAGGGCTACCGTAGCCCAATTCTGATCCCGAAACCATCGGGACGAACTAAACTTACCATGTTATTTTATGAGACAATCAATAAAGGTGATAGAACCCTTTACAATCGGACTTATGAGGCAACATCGTCGCACTTATTTCTGCATATTAACTTTGCACTTATTCATGACTTCAGAAAGTATTCCCTAGATGATTAAAGGTAGATTAGGAGGTTCTTTGAGCGGCAGTGACCATTTACAGTCAATTAGACAACATCTTCAGTTTTTGATAATAATACCAACTTATTACATAAAAAACGTACATTGTCTTTAAACGTGAGACGAGACTGTGAATAAATTAATATAGGGCACCGCTTAAATAGTATTTATTTAAAACCATGAATACAGTTGCCAAACTTGTCGAACTTGACGAAATTGTCAGGTTTCAAACTTTGATATTTTTAAAAATTATGAAGTGCACTTAAAAACCACTCAAAACTTGTAAAATTATCTTGCTTTTGCATCCCATTTACCAGTTAAAGCCCTTTTATGTCAAACCAAAATAAATACGTAACATAAATTTTACGGAATTTTAATACTTATTTCTAAAGGCATAAGAACCGATTCTGTTAAACTGTGCACCGTAACCTTTCTGGGTCCAAATACGTGTGAATTAAAGGTCGTCGGACCCATTACGAGTCGTCAAGTATGACAATCGACATTGTGCTGCGTATTAAGGAAAGCTAGCCGCCTTTCACAGCTTGTCTGATTCCACCGAGGGGTCTGTGCGCCGAGTCTTTACGTTTCATGTTTGCATTTAAACAGGGTAATTTGTGCGCGAAATACATGATATTTAACTGACCGATATTTAAAATTTTCGCTTCAAAGTAATTAATTCATATCGTTTGCAGCGGCTTATATGCATTAATTTTACTTCGCCAAAAAGTAATACTTAATGTTTAATTATGAATACTGTGTATTAAATAGGAACTAAAGATTTTACAGTTTTTATTAACATGAAAACTCACTGAAAGTATTGTATGAATTATGTCAACTGAACATATTAACACCCCATAAACTTAAATGTAGAATGATTGGCTGGTCATTGGAGAAGAAAAACCACGCCACGTGGCAGCTGTTGCCATAGCTGTCTAATACGCAGAAAAATGAAATGAAATGATTTTAGTTTCTAGTTCAAAGCTTTTATGTTTGTTACTCGTTTTAGTATTTCTCCTAGTACCCTAAGAACTATATCGTGTGCGTAGTAAATCTATTACCACAAGCCCAACTTGTCATATTTAAGTAGTATGTGTCCTATTTAGTTAGTATCACAGATGGGGTAAATTCCTGTAAAGTATTTTATCGTAAGCCGACATTTGATATTAATCGATTTTGGCATACGCCGCCGACATATAACAAAATGTTTGCACCGCAGGTCCCAGCCAATTGGCACTAATGTGTTTACATTATAAACAATAAACACGCCCGCCCTGTTTACCTTCATCGCACATCGCTATTCCAGATTGATATTACGATAAAGTAGTACGTAGTTCACGTATTATGTAAGTATTTTTACGAAAACATGTTTTTACTCGACTGAATTGTTTTCAAACGAATGT
This sequence comes from Cecropterus lyciades, assembly GCA_002930495.1. Classification (NCBI taxonomy): domain Eukaryota; kingdom Metazoa; phylum Arthropoda; class Insecta; order Lepidoptera; family Hesperiidae; genus Cecropterus; species Cecropterus lyciades. The sequence goes on from MOOZ01001132.1 coordinate 453,620, forward strand.
GTCCGACTCTTTGGCACACCCTACAATCCAAACGGCCCGGCGGATTTCAACGTAAGTGGTTTCGTCTCAACTGTAGATGAGCTATATAATTTTTAAAGCACTACAATAATTGGATATATTACAACAGAAAATAAAATTAAAAATAAGGTGCGGCAAGCGGTTACAAACATATCTTGAGGGAGTCGATTTATTGTTTTTCCGTATTTTATTCTTAATCAAAACGTAAAACGTCGAAAGAATGGAGACAATATCTTTAAAATAGTACGGGATTAATTTATATTCAAACACAGAATTAAAGATGTTTTTCAGATATCCAGGCTTATTTGTACCTTCTTATAGTCGTGTTAAGCGTCGCAGTGTGCAACGTTGAAGAAAAATCCAATTTACTTCTTATCCGAAGGTTCAAGCGTAATTCGCTTGGCGGTTCAGACGTCACTAGTAGTTGAGCGATAAAAATATACGTGTCAAATAACCTCTTTCCTTTGGGATGTCGGTAAAAATAAATATATGTTAACGATTTTAGCTGAAAGTAAAACTGTAGCGAATTTGCTGACATATGCTAAATATTTTTTTCGTGGCAGTCGCATTAGAGTTAACAACGCATAAGTGGCAGACCTCAGGTAAAGCTTGTATATTATCTTAATGTCGGTTGATTACAGATGTACATGCATGGCAGTGACAACTTATTGACAAGACTGCGTGATAATTTATTTTGCAACTTCAATTTTATAAAATGAAATTTAAAAACAATTTTTCATTTAAGCTCCTCATATATTAATTTTAATAAAATTTAAAACTTTAGAACTAATTAGTAAAAAAAAGTTTTCCAAGGTATGTGAAGCCTACCAATTCGCAATTGGCCACCGCGGTAGACTATCGCCTAAAACTCTCATTCTGAGAGAAGACCCGTGCCCAGCTGCAGGAGAAGTTTTCATTATTATTACTTTCAAGAGGCAAAAAGAATTACATTTACGAACACGGTTTCGCAATCATAACACGAGTGTCTATCATTACATCTAAAAATGATCATAAAAGTATATCTATATTTTTTGTTTTCAAATCGCTCGACGTGCATCACATCATTGTTGATGTACACCGTCTACTGTTTCGTAACAGTAACAGTGACCATCTGTCTTGTTACGTAACGTGACAGTAATATTGTTTCGACTCGAATAACGTGATCGACAACATTATATCGTATGTGAAGTTAGATAATGGTTGGATATTCTGTAACGATGATGTTATATCTTTTTTGAAGACCTGCGTGGCGGAACGGTCATCATACCGGTCTGACACGCAGTATTCCAGATTCGATCCTCGGCCAGACAGACATCTGAATGATGAAGTAAGACTCTGTTCTGAGTCTAGGTGTTTGTGTCTTTGTCTTGTGTATCCATGGTACCCACAACACAAGAGAAAATCCTAGTGTGGGTCTATGAGTGCAGAAAGAGTTTTGGCGTCTCGGGACATAAAAAATAAAATTAATTAATATCCTATTGAAAGTAGATTCTTTTGATTATGTGATATGTATCATTGCGGTCACAAACACGCATGCAACTCGACAAAAGCCTTCTCTACATGTACATGTACATGTACATGCGCTGAGTGACGTAAAATAGATAAATGTATATTATTACTAACAAAGCTAGATTTTAAAATTTTTGTGTACAAAGGCACTCAGCGCGCTATTATATAGTTAGTTAGTAGTTCCAGATTGAATAGCTTTGTTGTTGTTGGTTTTGACATTGAGTACAATGTTTTAATAAAAGCCCCTTTAATAAGGGTTCAATTGCTATTATGACACTGAAATAATTGGGTTTATATTGTGACGATCCGAGTGGTTACCATACCAGCCTGGTATGCAGAGTGAGGAGTTCAATTCCCGGTCAGGCAACATCTATATGATAAATTTACATGTATCATTTGGGAGCTGTACCTATTATGCACACACACGTAAATGTATGTCTATAGTACTCACACATAGGCTACGCGTATAGTTATATTTTTAACTCCACTAATATCTAACTTCCCAGTATAAAGTCCCAAAATAATATTTCTTGTGTAGGGTCAATAAAAATATTAGGAATCATTATTCCAACTCATAAAAAACAACGATGGACTTGTTCCCATCCTGCATAAATAACATTAGGTATTAATAGTGTTTTTGCAGAACGTATCGCTATTAAATGAAATAAAGATGATTAATGAATGAACAACATCATTAGTGAATAAATGAACATTACTATAAATTATTCAGCAATTTACTTAATGGTTACGGATGTATGGATATCGAAAAACTGTCTAAGTTATCTTACAAATGTCTATAATAAGATTTGCAAGGCACATGAGATATTCCAACATATTTCCCTGGATTTTCTCTTCTGTGATTGACATCAGGTCCCCTATACTATAAGGAATTACAAATATCTGTTGTAAAGTTTGTGTATAAGTTTGTTATTTACAGTGTTTGTATGAATTACAAAGTTATGTTATTCGGTTTTTGAAAAAGTGCTATATCTCAAAAACTGTCAACCGTATCTTGTCCGAACCAATTTTCGTTGAAAGTTTTCCTTGATATCTACAACATATGTTTTATCCAGATTCTTCACTCTCTTAGTTTAAAAGTTAGAGGAACGGGAGACACACATTTTACCGCTCTGAAAGTACTTATCTCTGAAACAATCGACTTTGAAAAAAATGGTTGCAGAAACCTAAATGTCATTTTTAAAGACCTTTCTATAGATACCCCACATGTGTAGGTAACATGATTTTTTTTTAAATTCAGTTCCATGTATACAGGGAAGCCCTCCCTAAATTTAAATTTTATATTTAATATATTTTTTATTTTTGTACATAATATAATTCGGTAAGCGGTTTACAGAATACTCTTACCTACTAAGTTTTATCTCTGTAGTCTTAATAGTTTTCGAATAAAGTGGCTGTGACATACGGACAGACACGGCGAATCTATAAGGGTTCCGATTCTTGCGATTTAGCTACGGAACCCTAAAAACTATATCAAATATGTGTGATGTACAAACATGATATACTTTAATTGCTACATGCATGGATAAGTAGTCAGTTGTAATGTTTTCTCATATTACTACCAGGTTGGAATATGATCGCAGTACGCTAGTGTGACTACTGTCGTACTACCGTCCTCACTTTTCCCTCGTAGAAACTTATCTAAGCTTCATTAAGCAATTCATCTAAACTTTCGCTGGCGGGTCGTTGCCCTGTTACTTACAACGTATTGTAGTTATGCAATGGACATGACTACGTTAGAGGCTTTACGTTGTTATACAACGCATCGACAGCTGTATAACACTGTAACCTGCTTGTTTTTGGGACGACCCCATTTTTTTATTGCAACGAATATATTTACAATTTTGTTTCATTTGCAATTTATTGATTGTTTGTTGGTAGGCTTCCCTGTCTGTAGGAATAGTATTATTGTCCATATCAGGTTGATTAGAGCACCATAGTATTACTCTTCCATACGGAACTTTGACTCAAAAGTTTCCAATAAAATTCTTGCTATCCTGCATACCACGTATGATATTGATCTACTCTTTAGATAACACCATGTCTATATCTTATAACAGCAGAAGTTTCCAACGCTGCTGTGTTATGGGTGACAAGGGGCATCCATACTTTAGAACTTAGTTCTCAAGTATAAATCATCTGTGTCCAATCTCAGAGTTTATGCAGTCATTACTGACCATCAGATGGACTGCATGCATGTTGTCCCCACAAGTGTTTAAAAGTATATAAATAGTGACATTATTATTTTTCGTATATATATTTTTGTATCATCCTTTGTTAAATACTATTCAACATTTCGTTCATAAAATGTATTTTATAACATAATTTCATAATACATTCCTTGAGTTCGTCCGTTTGAGGCGCGAGAGAAAGCCGCCTCACCGCTCACCTACTTGCGCACCGGTTGAACGGCCCTTTTGATGGAGAATATTGCCAACATACTTCTATACATAATATATAAATATGTAAATATATCTCAGACTAAGATTCTTCGGGTGCCACTGACAGACAAGAGCCAAACAATTCATGCAGATCCAGAAAAGGTCTAAGAACAGACTAAGTCAGGCATTTTAATAAAAGTTGGAACAAAGACTAATTTTTAACGCCCTGGAGGAAATAAAGACCCTAAGTTTAATCATATCTATTTAAAAATAGCGGTAGAATTTCTTTTGAATATTTGTTGTCAATATGACGTTAAGTAGTCATTAGATATTTTTACACAATTAGCAGCACGGTCTAAATAATAAAATTTTAAACGGTCTAATTTAAAATTTGTTACAGAGGCGTCGCTAGGCTAAATTGCAACATTTTGCCTTGTGTCGTCTACCATTGGTCAAGGCAGAACTACTGTGTCTAACACTGCTGGTACAACTGAAAATAAAGTGTTGCGATGGTGTCGTCCACAGACACCTATTACGTTGTAATATGTCTTCTGAATACGCTATACATTAATGTGTTAAAATTTAATGTGTTAAAATTCATTCCTCATCAATATGTATGTCAGATCGTCTGTTAAGAAGTAGGTGACTCTAACAATAGATAAACCGTTACTCTGAAACAATAACAATAACATAACACTTCTTTATTAGAATATTCAACTTTTTTCGCACTTATTACAAACTAATCGTGCACTGTTGTTTTACTCACGTTTAAGAAAATAACATAAATTGTAATAACTTGTGATAGTTTAGATTGATTTAAATGAAATAAAAACGTAATGTTTCATAAATTACGTACGATGAATATATTTGCATTCCCTTAATTTTCAGGGCAGTCCTTTTTGCTTGATGCTATCTCTAACACACAGACAATAAACATAACATAAACGCTTTCTTAGGCACAGTAGGATTTTCTCCTGTGTCATGGGTGCCATGGACACACAAAGACAAATACACAAACACCCAGACCTAGAACAGGAATCTAAACTCATCATTAAGATGTCTATCGGGCCGGGGATTGAACCCGGGATCCACTGCGTGTCAGACCGATATGGTGACCGCTTCGCCACGCGGGTCGACAAAACAAAACAATATATCTAAAATGATAGAAATTAATACTATTACTTACTGTCAGTTCCCCAAACTACTCTTTTGCAAAAAATCAATGTACAGACACATAGAAGTTCTATTTTTATTATATGTATAGATAGTGTGGTATTACCCGTCGTTTTATGCCATTGAATAGAAATACCAAAGGAACAAGAAGGGTATTGTTCAAGCTCTCTAAGTACTCATTTCACAAAGTATATTGGACGTCTATTACACCTGTGCTTGCCAAAACGTCTCGTGGATTTGGGTTAACGTCACAATCTGTATGTTTTCGGAACATTGTATAGTTGTTTGTTTTTAAGAACCAGAATTTGCCTCCATATGGTACGTAGGCAAATTCTGGTTCTTAAAAATAAACAACTATACGTAGTATGATGTTTGTTTTTAAGAAGTAATATGATCTGATATGATTAGAGTGATATGATCGGATGTAATGGGACTTGAGCTAAGCGTTCTTTTTTTAATGTTTACTTTTTAAAATTCTGTTTGACGAATATAAATCTCAAAACACAAATGCGATCTAATAATTACTATCAAATATAATAATGAGGCTGAAAACCGGCGCCGTGGTTGCATGCGTCTCCATGGCATTATGTCACAGCACGGGTCACTTGGCAATTAAATTTTATTCTTACTTATTTTTGTTGTAGGTTTTACTTTTATTTATGTTTAGTTTAAGCTTATTGTACTAGTAAATAATTTGTAGTGCTGTAATCATCGTGAATAAATATTATTTCTTTCTTTCTTTCTAATGATAAATTTACCTTAGGACCTTGAAAAAACGTTGCCATTCAGCCAATTTTAGAATCGGTCATATATTTGTTTTAAAGCTCAACATTGACCCTTGCAAATAAGATATATTCGAACTCAAAAAATCCACTATGCCTAGTTTCAAATTTATCAAATTGTACTTACCCGAAAAAAAAAAACAAAACGTATTTAAATAAAGAAAACTCTAGAAAAATCATAATTTAGTGAACGTAAAAACAGCCTTCGCCAATAACCACGAGTCGAATTCCGACTACAAAGACAAACACTAAAGGAAACTGCTTCCCGTTGCAATTTCCTAGTAAACTTAACTTTCTATGCGGAAATTAGTAGGTATTGACGTCTTTGTATGTAGTTTCCATTATATGTACAGATGTATCCGCTTAAAATTCCAATTGCAATAAAATATTATGTACTTAGGTGGTTTGCTAAAGGTAAATTTAAATAGGATAATTAACATTAACAAAATTGGTAGCGGATTCTTAAGATTGGTGTACGATTGGTTACTATAAAACAAAGATTTTTTGTTATCAAGACGAAAATAAATTATCAAGACGTAATGAGCTATATAATACAAATAAGAAATAAATAACGCTTTTTACGCTTATTTACTTATTTAGTTTATACCACACAAGAATTTTTAATGTGTCGTGGGTGCCATGGTAACACAAATATGACTACAGATTCGCCCAGATCCAGAACAGAAATGTCATTTAGATGTCTTTCTCGCCGGGGAACGAAGGGGTAACTGCTCCGGCACGCAGGTCACCGGTACTTCTCTAAATATAACATTATTTGATTTTTAGTATAACTTGCACATAATTGAAGAGAGGTCGTTGCAACACGAATTTACAAGAATTCCAATAGAAAAACGGGTACACATAGCGAATCAAGCATGGTTATTGGTTGTTAGTTGGCAACTATTACCAAACTTGGTACATCTGTACATAAGTAGTGGTATTGGCGGTCCACTCGGTCCACGCAACAAGATGTAGAGGCCACAACGTAACGCTTGCTTAACACACTTGAAATATTTTTATTCGGTGACCATGTGTGAAGTACACGGCGGCTAATCCTTTTTTTCGTTTTTGTTGTTCTGAGCTAAAAAATATTTGATCAGTTTCAAATAGAACAAAAATATAGTAAAAAAAATTAAAAATCTCTGCGTTTTAGTATTGATTAAAATTATGTTATATCAGAACAAAAAACTAACATACAAAATTTGTGTGAATAAATTTAGAGATAAATAAACTAATCACTTAAGGTAATAGATGATATTTATCTGTAAATAAGTAAACAATTTAATAATGAAATTAATATTGAAAACACTGATATTTATTTTTGCAACCGAAACAAAGGCTCTTTTAAAATACTGAGTATACAATAAACAAATGTATACCGAGGGAAAAATATAATGTAGACCACATTATATATCCACTTACTTATCCATCCACTTATATATCCATAGAGCAATAGATCAATGACTTGTTTATATAAAATTATGTACAACTACAATTTTTAACGATATATTTATTCAAATTCCGTTAGTCCTCGATCACTCGCTGTGCAAATCGAATTAATTATCCGATCACCGAGTTTTTAGATTTCGACAAAAAGTATATTTGTTTGTGCCCTCGTTCTTGATATTTTTTACGAATCGCTTAGTTTTTGCACACAAAAAGACAATCTATATCCATTTGTTTTTTCGTCTCTAATCATTTATTAAGCTAAGACTAGATCATTTTATCGTTTTGCAACAGAGTTAGATACATGAAGTCAGGCTAACTTGTCAGTTGTGAGTCAGTCTTTTGTTTTATAGTATGGAAGTAGCAAACGAGTATGCAGTCCACCTGATGGTAAGTGGCTACTGCCGCCCATGGACATCTGTAATCAATGCTAGATAAGATCAAAGTCTCATCTAAGGTTAGCCACAGATGCGTTGCTACCCCTGAGGACTGAGATGGAATGTGTGGCGGTGGTGCTTCCGGAGTCGAATCACAAAAAGTTCTACCACCTTCAATTGCTATCAGTCTCAGTTGCTATCGTTTAGTCTTATCAAAAGTCTTACGAGTGGATCGAAACTATACAACATGGGCTACGTATAAAATAGTATCTTCTTTACCACCAGCACAGATTGCTACAAATCGTATATACAAATGTTTCATATTATGCATACAAAACTTTCATATATTTATCGTGGTGGACTACTCAGACTGATATGGAAAGAGCCCTGAACGGAGACTAAAAAGAGTTATGAGAGTAACTATTTCCACTAAGTATAGAAAATACTTTTGAATAATATTCGCAATATCTGATCACTTTCATGTCTTCTACGGTATCCACATTTGTAAACGCGTTCCCTTTTCATTATAATATCAAGGAAAGAGATAGCAACACTATGAACCGTACATTCAACAAAGCGTGGTTTAAACGTTAGCCACGTAGAAGTACATCACGTGTTATTTAGCAATAAAAGACGATAAATGTAGAAAACTGTGACGATTCTAGAGGGAATTTTAACGGTCTTCCTGTTTTATAACAGCACAGAATCAGTGCATCATGCTAACAGTTAATAATTTTTGCACAAAATGTATGTTATTATGATGAAAATGCATTTTATAACAAAAGATTTTATTGCCTTTTATTTTAATCATGTTATAATATCTTAAAAATTGCGTTTAATCATATTTGATCTCTTTGTTTAAATTTTAATTATATCATTTTACTTATTTTATTTTAATGGCAGTAAAGTGTTCGTATAATAATAAGTACCAAGTTTTTGCGGCGATATTATACACGAATAATAATAGCTCTGTTTAGTTTAGTCTGGAAACTGAACTATTTATTAATCGTATTTATCATAATTAACTTGGAGAAATCAGTTCAAGTGGTTTATAAGAAATTCTTAATGCAAAAATCCGTTTCTTTGTTTCGTATTTATTCGTTATTTATGTAAATATAAACATAAACATAAACGCTTTCAACACTCATAGCCCCACAGTAGGATTTTCTCCTGTGTCGTGGGTGCCATGGACACACAAAGACGAATACACAAACAGCCAGACCNAAACTCATCATTCAGATGTCTGTCTGGCCGGGGATCGAACCCGGGACCCACTGCGTGTTAGACCGGTATGGTGACCGCTCAGCCACGCGGGTCGTCAAAATTAATTCAATAATTAATTATGTTCTACTAAATATCTAATTTAAACACGGTAGGTTAACATAGTTTTTGTTCTTTTGTTAGGACATTTTCTTTTTTATTCTAAATCATAGTCACACTAGTGCATATGTAATATCCTTATGCAATATGAGTAAATAAGGACATGCGCCGTGTTGACGGAAAGAAATGGCTGTTCTCTCCCAATTTACTTATCGACTGACGATGTGTCACAAATGTGCACATCTCGTTTTCGTTAACCTAATAGTAAATCATCATTGATGCCCATGCAAAACGGTATTAAATCCCTACTAGGCAGAAACTACTAGTTTAGAAAACCTTGTTTAAGTATACTGAAATAATAGTAGTAATAGTACTGAATAAGAATTGCGTATTATCTTTCCTCTATTATCGACTGACTTTCCAGAGTTCCAACAACTTATCTCTTCGTTATATATATTTCATTCACTATCTGTACTTAAAACTATTTCATCGGTTCGGACAGAACGTTCTTGCAAATGCGTAAAGACTAATAAATTTTACCCTAAACATATATCTATTTAGAGCGTCTGCGTGAAATCTAAAATGGGTGCATGAAGCTGAATCACACCGTATCTCGCAAGATAATATAATCATAAAGCTGTTTACAAGGTACGGTTCTTATATGATAGAATTCCTCTAATGGTTAGATAATGTATGTAAATCCGATGGAGATACCGAACAAAGCGAGCGAGAATGGACGAGTTAAATGTATCTACTGTACCTGCATGTAATAAAATTTACATAATATTCGCATTTGTTTCATAATCTACATCGAAATATTTTACAAAATGAGTGATAAAATACGAATCACTGTGAGCAGTGCCATTATCATCCTCGTAGCGCATCGTTCCTCAAGAGGAAGTTCATTCCACATCTTGCATATTCGTGGAAAAGTAGTGTACTGAATATTTGTACTGTTGTATAGACTCATCACGATAATCTTCAATATATATATGTAGTATATTACGCTACTGTATTCTTTATGATAAACTTTGCATGAAACATTCAATCTCCTTGTCATTTATGTATGATCTGTTGAACAATAAATATTACTTTGTATTTTTTTCATAATTTAGAAGTAGCAAACGAGCATGAAGTCCAACTTATGGTAAGTGGTCACTGCCACCAATGGACATGTGTAAGCAACTTTATATAGAACTGAGATTGCTTTCAGATAGACTGAAAGCAATCACGGATGCGTTGCAACTAAGGACTAAATTGGATGCTTCATATAAAGTGAGCCGGCAACCACACCTTTCCACCGAAACGCAAAAAGTGGTTCGCGCTAGAAATAGGTGTGGCGATGGTACCTGCCCTCGTTCTACCACCTTGCACAATTTAACCCG
>MOOZ01001132.1:464057-484589 GCA_002930495.1 Cecropterus lyciades
TAAGTAATGTCAGGTTATTTTAAAAACTAGTTTTAACATGTTCATGTGAAAAAATCATTCTTAAAACAGACAATTTTTAAGCTCAATGACTTCACAGGGAAAATCATTCGTAGGAGGGGAATTAATAAAATAGGAAAATGGAAAAGGAAGGAAAAATGTGAGGAAAAACATAAATATAAGCACGTTAACGTTGAGGCAGTCTTGTTTGACTCACATGTACATTGATTACTCACGCCCTACAAATCAAGAAAAACGTTTCCTCTCAAATTTAATGTCCCATGCAAAGAAGAATATTAATTGTGTAATCATTATTTACGGTTGAACCGTTCAATGATGTTTGTATAACTAGCGTGGTACCACCGCTACACCTGATTCCATATTATAGCAGCACTATTATGCTGTGTTAGGTAGAGTGTGATTAAGTAGAGCCCCTTATACAAAAGGTCCCATCTTCATGTTTGAAAGTATAGTCGCGTGTGTTCGACCTTAGGCAGGATTCCGATGTGTATTAGTTACACTGCAGATTTTTATAGATGGTAACTAGTAGAAACAGATGTGATTGTGGTATCTCGCGGTGGGATTAGACTTTTTATCAGACCTTGCAAAACTGGACATCCATGACATAGCAAAGCCCAACTAAACTTATTTAGAGAAAGCTGTTATAAATAAGACAAGTCCACTGTCCCTCACTTGAATTTCTAACGAGCTGATGTTTGAAGAATCCCTTTAATATTCATATAACAAGGTGTATATTAACGGTCTCAGTTAATACACCTTTATGACATGCCAATTGAAGATTTATATCTTATTAACCTTTCAAATTTAAATTAAATTATAATAATCACTTTATATAATTACTGTACAGTATATTATTTATTACACTACCATTAATTTATAATCTTATTAAAATATCATTATTCGAAATTTTTTATGCTCTTTTTGTATGTATGTTTTTTTATGTCTGTGTTTATGGAAATAAATATATACAGTTTATGACCCGAATGAAACCATAAGACACTCTTTACCGTTTTTATAATTATATTAATCTCGTACAAGTTTAGGTTTAGGCTTATCACACGTATGAAGAGTATATAGTTACAAAGCATCGTAACCTCGTCTTGTCAGATTTAAATGTAAATTAGTCCCTCATCAGCCGCGTACCTACAATTATATTTTTAAAGGATAAAGTTGAACGACTGCATAAAGCCACTACATCTACCTATGTATTTCACATGTCCCCCAAAAGTATACATCAAATCCTTAACGATCAAATACATATACTTAATACATAAAATGTTTAATTTCTGCTCTGGGTGTTAATCTTGTTATTTCTTAACATGATACAATAATCTAATATATTAAGCTTTTGATATTTAATTTGGCAATTTGTTTCTTTTTACATTTAAGTTATATTTTTTATACATTGTTTAAAATAGTTAGTTAATATTTTGTTACATCCAATTTAATAATAAATTTGTTTCGGATAAAAAAAAATCTAATATTATGATCATAGACTTCAATTGTTTTTTTTACTAGATAAGGGGTAGATATATGCAGTTTCATTACCTCGAGATGTTAATGGGTATGAGTTAATGGCTAAAATGGTATAATTTTTTACACCAAATTTTAAATCATCAATTTCCGAAATATAAAAATCAGTACTATGAGGTATATTATAAGCAAAAGATCTATCATTCTTAACATCATCATCTGTTATAAGCTTAGGACATAATAAGTAAATGACCTTAAACCTTAAGGAGGAACACCACTGAAACCCAAATACCCAAAACGAACATGAAGCTTAAGATCCTTTTAGCGCATATTGAAATAAAGAAATTAATGACAAGAACACGATACTATTTTTAGCTCAGGATACTGGTTCTAACGGGTCATTTTACCTGAACTCGATTTAAAAATAACCACATAAGACGCACTGAATCATGAAATAATATATCGTCATAAAAAAGAACTAAAATAAACAAAAAATAAGATAAACACGTTGGGTTTCTGGCCGGACCATCCCAGGAGAGGTCGTATTCCGACCCGGTGGTAGTGTAAGAAAAAATATTGTAATTGACAATTTGTAAGTGCCACCGTAGGCCTGTGCAAAATAAAGATATTTCATTTCATTGCCGTCCATAGCGCCTGATATGATTTTGCTAAATGATTTACGCAATTCTACACGAAGTAATCTTTAAAGCAAAAAATATGTTTTACGAGTAATGGCCATGAAGCATCAGTCATAACGTCTAAGAGGATAAAGCGAATTTATTTCTCTTTTTTTTTTAATATATTTCATGAGAAATTAAGTCAGTGTTTTATGTGTTATTTATGCATCCCAACTCAAGTAATCATTACCTGTTCATCACCGCGTGTTATATTTTTATTTTGTGCCAATTTTTTGTTACAAATTTTATACATATTGAATCCCGTCTAAAGTTTTTTTTTTATTTTAAACCTGTCAGTTTGTAATAAAACGTCGCCACCGGAACATAATTAGATATTTTTAAACATCTTCTAAAGGTTGAAAGTGGTTGAACTTTTCACGGTACGGATAGTGAGCACCACAGCCACGTTTTTTTTTATGCAGTTGTGTTGTGACATGCCATTTTCTGATATAAAATGTTTAATAAGGCAGAGCTATGGTGGTATGCTAGGTACATCTAGGCAGCAGTGTCGCGTCTGCGATCACCTAATCTTAGGTACAACTTCTGTCATATGTTTTGTAGACAACAGTGACTACTTAATATTTTACTTTATTACATACATCCATACATTTGTCCCGTTGTCAACTTGTAACTTTCTAATATTAGTTTATTTCTATTTTACCCACCCACTGTTCAAGCGTGTGGTTGTCTGTGGGCCATGTAATGTTGGTCTTAAATAGCATCACTCCATCTTTCTGTCAATGTCGTAGCAGGTGAAAAATGTAGTAGATGAGCAACAGCGGCTACCAATGTAATATCACCTAGTACGGTCACCGACATAGATATCTCCAGCAGTGGAACTCAAAGGGCGTAAGAATGGATGGACTTTTCAACAAATGTTCAATTTCAAAACGTTTTTAAAAAAAGCAAAACCTATATGACATCGATAGCAAAGTTAATGTATGGTATTGTTACATTAGAGTATATATTTTCATTGCAGCAATTTTAAAAACAAATCATTTAAATTAAGTAACGACATTCATTCACTCACCAAGCGGTTCACCTCGACATTATATTAATACTTACCGACCGAACTGTATTGATTCAGACCGCGAACGAGTAATATACTAGTAAATGACAAATCATTATGGGTGTCTATTTTGGTCCATACCATGCTATTATATTGCTTAAGTTATTCACCTAATGTTTTTAGTTACATAATATTGATAACTGCGTCAACAATTCTCCTCAGTAATATGTGACAAAAATAAAACGTCAAATTCTTTTAATTCCAGGTGAGAGCTGCATTGAGAAGCCACTCGCGACACTGTGGAGGAACTATCAGCAGTCTACAAAGCCTGACGTGGTCATGAAGCTCTCCGTCACCAACTCTGGTCTCAAGGGTTTCACCAAAGAACACGGTCTCACCGAGTACTGGTCCCACCGCATCACCTATTGTGCCAGTCCCCCACACTATCCCAAACTCTTCTGCTGGGTTTACCGTCACGAGGGCAAGAAACTCAAACACGAACTCCGATGCCACGCCGTCCTCTGCACCAAAGAAATCGTATCAAAGAAAATAACAGAGGAGCTCCAAATAAAACTGAAGCAAGCGCTAGTCGAATTCAAAAAGGATAGAATCTCCAAACAAAATGCAAGACTAAGTCTTGCAAATAGTGTATACGACAACCCAAGCATGCCCCGCAGGAAAATACTTCTTAGTGTGGGAGCCATGAACTACAGACCGCCACTCGAGAGATCTAAATCTGCTCCGAAACTCGGTGCCATTGAAGAACTCTGCTCTGAAGAGGACGAGGAAGAAGCCGAAATGAACGCTAAGCAAAACATTTGCGAATTTACCATGGATGAATTATGCAAGTCACAGACATTGGACAGGCGACGTGTGGAAACAAAATCTCGCAAATTGTCGTGTCCCGACGGTTTCATGGGCAGAGTCCGAAACGACTCTGAGGAGAGCTCGGAGACTTCCACGGATGAACTAATCAGCCTTCTCGTTAATGAGAGCAAATTAAAAGCGGATATTGACCGCGAACACGATACTAGTCAATGCGATGTAGAGAAACTGGAGTCAAGGTTAAAGACGTTGGAGTCCATCTCGGAGACTATTGAGCTGAACGATCACGCTATTAGTGTTGATGAGCGAAAGGCGCTGCTACTATCTCAGAGTAACTACCTCGTCACAGATAGTGACGACGGATCGGTTTCTTCGGGTTGTGAGACTGCGAGCACAGTCACGTCATCGGACGCCGAGCCATCGTCGCTCCCCTCTCATTTCCCTCAGGAGGAAATGCAAAAATCTGACAGCGATGAGGAGAGGGGCTCCTTCGGTAGGGAGGGAAGTTTCCAAAACGGTATGAGAGGCAGTAGCAGAAGCTTCACGAATTCTATCCACGTCATGAATGACACTGAAGGGAGTACCACTTCCGAGGAAGTCAACCACGTTCCGATCGGCGAGAAGAACACGTTTCGACGACGTTCCACGTATCCTCCGCTGCGATCTGATTCCAGTATACTAACGAATCTCGAGGGAAATTTTGAATCCCTCATCGACAATCTTGACGTAGACAGTTTGAACTCGAGCACTGAAACTGAAGTGTTTAAGAATACCGGTGACAACGACAGTGCTTGCAGTGACGAATCCGGCTACTCCGAATACCTGGACAGCGGCAAAGAAAGTATTATTGGCAACACTATCATGGTTTAATGCTATGCTATAAAAATTAGATGCACAAATGCAGCTATTATTAATATAGATCTTAGGATACTTGTAAAGTCTACTATGTAAATAGGAGGGTACGTTGGTACCCGATCCAGTTGATATGTAATTCTTTAAGATATTACAAGTATGTATGTATATATTGCATATTAAGATATAACTAGATCATTGTGACACTAGATTGAAATTTATTGGAGATTTCTATTATTATATAATATTGTCTCTTAAACTTATTTGAATGACCATCTCACATCATTGTTGTATTTATAATTCTTTGTTATGTAATAGTATAATGTAAGGTTCTGTCACTTCCTTCAAAAGGTTTTAGGTACTTACACATTCCATATTAATTTATACACGTGTTATTAATCGGGTCATTCATGTCTGTAGTGAGGAATATTTTGAGAAATAAAATAGAAAATAAATACGTTGTTTTCTTTTACACTTACCTTATATTTTAAGGCATAGAATTCAGAATTAATTTCTGCAATATTTTAAAAGAAACTAAGTCACAAATACGTATCTTCATAACTTTTGGTTGCCGGCTTACTTATATGAGGCGACCATCTGTAGGCGACCTCGGGAGTAGCAACGCATCTGTGATCGACTTCAGATAGAAATCCTGTTCTGTATGAAGTTGCTTACACATGTCCATGGGCGGCAGTAACCTCTTACCATCAGATGGACTGCATGTTCGTTTGCTACTTCAGTCTGATAAAAAAATATCTGTTTTATAAGTAAACATTTATTCCTATTTAACATTAACCAGATCTTTGGCCATTTGAACCCAAGGTCACACAGTTCAAATATTACTTTTTTCTCTATTTATAAATAGTTATCTTGTCTAAAGATATTATCTAAGATTAATGTTCTTATATTTGACATTTAAGATACTAAAAAACTGCTATAAATTTGATAGTGTGATAATGAGCTGGTCAATTAATCTTATTAAATCACGTACGATAAAGGTATGCGAATATCAAGTAGATACATAATTGCGTTTGTGAACTGAACATTTTAAAGTTAAAGAAAATCTTAAATTATTACTGTTTTATAATAAAAATGTGATGTAAGTGATCAATACCGTACATGGACATCTGTAATCAACCCCAGATGCATTAAAACTCCTGAGTTGAGATGTCTTGCATAAGTAAGGGATGTACCTTGAAACTTGAGCAAAACAGGGCTTAACATTTGCTGTTATTAGGCAGAAATTTGTATGGCAATGTAACTGCGAGTGTGGTGCTAAAAGGGTCGTACCACCTTCCAATATTTATATACACCCACTCATTATGCTAATGATAGCATGTTTTAATAGAAACCACTTTAAAATTTTAAATCGAATTAGTTGGACCAGGAAATAAAGTAGTGTTGGGCTTATGTTAATATTTGTGCTAAAATATGGTAGTAAATAAAAAAATACCACCTACATATAACATTACAAAAAAGTAAACGTTCACTTATAAACATTAACCTTACAATGGATATCCGGCTTGGTGGCAACACATTTTTAGATCCCAATGTTGGACACTTGGTTCTCGTCATACAACCGACTTGGGATAGACTAGGTGAGGCTGATTCAGTGGAGGTAGGTACAGAAGTGTAACCTATCCAGATATTTATTTATGAAAAATACTAATATAAAATGAATATAGGTAGTAAACATGAAGTCGGATAAATAAATGGCCTTTTTTATTGGGAGAAGGGGATCAAAAGATACCTTCTGGGGAAATTATGAGGTTTCTTGAAATTTCTACTAATACCTCCATGCCTTACCAGAGCTTCGCTTGTGATGTGTTTAGATCTGGCTAAGGGAATCCAGGACGTATGCTAAAAGTACATCCTAACTCACACACACTGTATAAAATTTAATTAAAGAAGTAACAATCCCGCATGAAGTCCACCTGCCGATAAGTAAAGAGTACCGCGAATAGGCATTTGCAATAAACCTAATAAGATTTAAATCCTACTCGAGGTCGGTCACAAATTGTCACCCTGGCGCATAGCTGGAATGTCTCTACGAGGAAGCCTTTGTTGTTATACGCTTCAAATCAAAACAAAGCGGTTTTTGACATTAATAATGATAATAAACAACGGTTTTTACATTTGTACTGGGATTTTGCCTGTGTCCTGGGTGCCAAGGATAACAAAAACAAATACAAAAACACCCAGTACCCTGTAATCTTTTATGATTCAGATATCTGATTAGCCGTATAGAACCCGGAACCTGTTGTCTGTGTCCGATACCGGTCTGGGTATGGTAACCGCTCCGCCACGCGGGTCGTCAAAACCATTTAATATTGCTAACAGTATAATTATAAATATATGACATTACAAATATAAGGTGCCTATTTCATCACATATCTATCAGAACCGAGAATAGATCTAACTAATCTATGAGAGAAGAACAGAAGAGATCTATAGCTAAGGTTATATTGAATTGAATAATTAGTATTTTATATTGTTACTATTTTATTTATTTCTTTCTAGATTCGAGAAAAAATATTTTTAACCTTGCAAAGTGACAAAAAATTACAAAGCTCAGAAATGGGACAGCGATATACAAATAAAAAAACCTTTGAGCACAATTTTTCGTACTAACGCCTTTGCACGAATAAGTATTCCATATTCTGGTACGAAATAAAAGTGTCTACAACAAATTCTTTAGAATAAATGTGGCCTCGACAGTGAACACTACATTCAAGATAAAAGAATGATAAATGGACATATAATGAGCCGGCTCTGAGTGTAGTGAAGTTGACAAAATGATTTAAGCAAAAGGTCGTAATAAATGTTTGGAATAAACTAAGTGTCTAATAGGTATGTTTACACAATGATATAAGACCGGTTTGCAATAAAAAGACGAGTAGAGAGACTAGGTGAGAGAGTTCTAAGTGCTTACAGCCAGTAGCGGATCTAGAAGTTTCGTTTGGGAGGCGGCTTAGTCCAGCTGAAGAAGTGGCGTTAGATGGCAAAAAAAGTCATCCTGGAATTATGAATGGAATATTCAAAATAATTCAAGATGGCGAAAATAAATGTCGATTTACGATTTTAGGTTTAGGGACCCCCTCGAAATCTAAAATCTGTAAATACATAAATAATATGCAAATGAAATTGTTTTTCTTTTTTCATGATACCAATCGAATATGATCATGCAGTAATCTAATATTTATTGGTTATTGTGTTTGATCATCTGATCTCTAATCTCTTTTAAATGGATGAGAAACTGAATCTCAGAAGTCCCAACTGGAGTAGATGCGATCAAATGCGTTCGTGAAAAAGTAAGGTTCGATAAGTGGAATCTGCCTTAACAGGACCTTACAACCAATAAGCAACACATTAATGCTGTTAAAATATTGTAGCAGTGGGGATACCTTAGAATTTGAACCGCGAAAGTTCCTATCATGTTTGAATGCTACAACTATAATAAATGATTTTATAACGTTTGATAGATAGAACTGCGCCCACACTTCTCCCAAACTCTAGGCAGAAAACTGGCTCTTTATGTTACACTGTTTGCTATACAGTTCATTTCAATAATTGGTTAAAGCCTGAAGCACGATTTTAAATCAAATTGGACTATTGTTCAATGTTTAAGTAGGCCTATATAAATGCAAAAAATGGAATGAAAATGAGCAATCTGCAGCTAAAATCATAGTCAATACTACACGAATGGTCATGACCCAGCATGACCCAGTAAACAAATACAATCACACATTCATTACACCAAGTGTTCCTCAAGGGTAAGAGGGGGTAAACTCGCTTTGTATTGAAACGGTGCACTAACCGAAACCCCGTCTGTCCCCCCGAACCCGTGAACCGTGACGCGACGTCGTGACTACCGTGACTTTGCTGGCTTATAACCGACATGTTTGAATATCAGTTGGTAATCTAATAAAATATTTAAATTGGATTTTTATTTGATTGCAGTAGCAAAGAACCATGCACTCCACTTGTCTGAAAGAGGTCATTCTGTTCATCTACATCTGTAGTTTTGTACCCGGCTATGTTAGAAGGAAGGTAATATTTACGAGCGTATATTCGTATACTTAATAATTTGGAGCGCTCTATAGCTCAAACGGCTTGACGGATTTTTCTATATTAGATGGCGATGGATTCATTTTATTTGTAGAGTTGATATATGTAGTCTATTTTTTAATATAGGATTGACAAAGACTTTTATAGTGTATGTGAACAGAAGAAAAGGAGAAGGGTCGAATTATTTTTAACATAAGTATATCGATATCAAATGAAAACTAGTCAATAGACCAGTACAAAAATATAATTATATTAATTGTAACACTTTTATGTTAATATTTCGACACAAACATCTAAAAAGCGTTAAAGAGTATAATTATTAAATATTATGAAAACAAAAACCTTACTGCTTGAAAACTATCAACTGAAAAGCAAAAACAAGTATTATAATAATGAAATAATTAAAATGGAAATTGTATATTACAAGGTACTACAGACAGGTACAAACAATGATTATAGGCACAACTAGCTAAATTGCGTTAACTATTTATAAACAGTCAAGTGTTTGTGTTTCTAATAATATACTTTATTACGAAATAGAAACAGCTAACAAGCAAGCAGTCCACCTTTGTTTTTAGTATGGAAGTAGTAAACGAGCACGCAGCCCACCTGATGGTAAGTGGCTACTGCCACCCATGGACATCTGTACGCAACCCTAAGTAAGATCAAAGTCTCACCTAAGGTTACAACAGATGCGTTGCTACCTACCTACTTAGGACTATGGAATGCCTCGGAAAAGTTTTTTTTCCTTACCACACCCTTCAGACCAGAATACAGCAGCGCATAACACTGCTGTTATTAGGCAGAAGTAGGTGTGGCGGTGGTGCTTCCGGAGTCAAACCACAAAGACTTCTATCACCTATCAATCATTTACCTGATGGTAAGTGATCACTGCTGCTCATTGACATTTGTGAAATTTAAGTATTTCTGCTTAATAACAGCAGTGTTATGCGCTGTTATGTTCTAGTCTAAAGGGTGTGGTAAGGGAGACACACTTTTCCGAGGCATTCCATCTTAGTCCTCAAGGGTAGTAACGCATCTGTGGCTAACATTGGGTGACACTTTGATCTTATCTAGGGTTGATTACAGATGTCCATGGGCGGCAGTAGCCACTTACCATCAGGTGGGCTGCATGCTTGTTTGCTATTTCCATACTATAAAAAAAGCATCCTAGCATTAAGAGCTTCTAGTCACATGTAGACGAAATTTAATCTATAATATTTACAGAAAAGTACATCCTCCCAATTCGATGGTTAGTATGATGTACTTTCCTGTAAAGGTGCGAGGTTATTGGTGTTATGTACGTTAAATGAACTGTGTGTAAATGAAAACAAAATTCTGAAATTCCTGCTTAATTCGTGAATAATAACATACACAAACCAGTGTAAAATTTCACAGGATGAAATCCCAAATAGGAGTCAAATGTCGTATTAAGGTACAAGTTCCAATTCCTTATTATATATAATACTAAGTAGGTATCTATTATATCTATATTTTTGAACCCCTAAACCAGAACAACATAATTTAACACTGTTGTAAAGACGGAATGGTTGGTATTTCATCACACCTGCTAAGTCCATGAAATAACAAAAGTATTGTTGGGATATGTTGTGCGTCCCGTAGCTATGGCGACGACCTGCTTCGATTCCCGGCCAAGGAAAAACCAGTGTTATCGACGTTTGGTATGAAATAGTTACTAATGTCGAGTGGATTCTAGTAAACGGTGTGTTCGGGTAATAGGTGCTATGACTTTTTTATGAATTCAGCTGGAAATTTTCTTATAGAACTTTTCCACTCATATATGAAATAAAAATGAAATTTCCCCGAATATGTTATTATACAAATTTGTATAGTTTTATAACTTTTATATGTCTAAAAGGATTGAAAATATAATTACCTATAGACCGTAGGAATCTTATTTTTACCAGATGTTAAAACCTATTTCTAGCGTGAAGCTCTTTTTGCGTTTCGGTGGAAGGGTTGCCAGTTTAATTTCATATGACGCGACCGTCTCAGTCCTCGGGAGCAGCAACGCATCTGTGATTGACTTCAGATAGAACCGTAGTTCTACATGAAGTTGCTTATACACATAACCATTTACCATCCGGTCTATTGCATACTCGTTCGATAGTTCGATTTTATAAATAAGAGCAGCAGTACTCTTAGTACGAATTTATCTTGTTTCCTCAAAACAACCATTATTTATGTATTTGCCCATACATTTCAACATACACTCCACGTTTTTATTGTTAATTTGGGCCATACCTTGCAATGTACTTTGATGGGCGAAAACATCAAATTACATAAACAGAGATTGTTTTAAGGGAATAAAATAAAGTCGTACTAACACAAATAAATAAGTTCATTTCATTACATGCGTACGGTGTAATTCATAGAAATAAAACATGGACAACTTAATTCCGTCAGGTCAAATCTCGTAAAAAGGATTTGGTAAAATAAAAAGTAACAACGCCCCAAGGTATCGTTATGAAGTGGACAGGGGTCTTTGAACTCTTTGTTGACTGCCTTAATAACGCTCTGTATATAAATAACGTGGAGGTCTTTTGTTAATCTGTGACGTTGCTACTCGGAGATATTTGACAAACTTGCAAAATGTTCAAAAATTGTATACTGGTAATTGTATTGTATACTGTATCTTTACGTACATCGTTTCACTTCAACATCGTTGAAAGTTTGACAGACTGAGAAAGGGCAATAATTAAAAAAAACTGCAACTTTTGAACTTTTGTCTGTCGGTTCGTCTATGCTTGAAATGACTTGAATTGACTTTGAAGGACTTAGGCGGAATATTTTTAAATTAATAATTTTTATAATAAAATTTTGTTCAACCCAATGCTATGACAATATACGTTTTATAGATTTTTGTAAATAAATATAGGTATTTCTTTTATATATTTTTAAAACTGTTTTCGGTGTTACAACATTCACATCGTCCACATAATTGAACGTCCACGCCCGGGCTCTGCCAAAGCTCAGGCTAAGGGCTAGATCCAACACTAGGGTTACCCTAATGTTGGGTTTATATAAATCTTACACTCTCGAAACAAAAAAAAAAACTATAATTCAAACGTTACTACTATTAAGCGGTAGAAAATAAAATCTTATCAAATGGTAGTGGTTGCGTTTGGCCCCTGGAGAGGCGATCATCTGAATAATTATAGATGCTACTGGGTCCTTTTAATTTTAAATACATGTTGTCTACTTGATGTTAAGTGGTCACTTTATTTTTAGGGCACTCTCAGGTGTTCAAGTTTTCCCCGGACATTTACATTTAACGTAAGTGCAGTGATAATTTATTTCTAACTAGCTGTTGCCCGCAATTTCGTACGCCAAGACTGTAATATAAATATTCAATCTCAATTTCACACCATTACAGATAGATAATCCCTATTTTATATTCTTAGGGGTTTATTTTCAAAAAATGCTAAAATAAGTAACTATTTGGAGCAGTGATAGCCTAATGGTTGAAACTCGGCCTCTCAATCGAAGGTCTGAGGTTCGAATCCCAGGCACGCACCACTGATTTTTCTAAAATTATGTGCGTATTAGACGTTAATTATCACTGCTTTAAGGTGAAGGAAAATATCGTGAGGAAACCTACACACCTGAGAGTTCTTTAGAAAAAAAGTTCTTAAAGATGTGTGAAATCTACCAGTTCGCACTTGGCCAGCGCTAGACTATGCCCTAAAACTTTCTCATTCTGAGAGAACCGTGCGCAGCAATGGGACAATAATGGGTTGACGGTAAGTACCTATTTTATTATTTCTACCCAGAAAGCCAAATAATAATTTTCATAGAGCTTGCTTCAAAATTGACGGACTTTCATACAACATACCCCTATTTAACCCTGTTGGGGGTTGAATTTTTAAAATTCCTTGCTTATTGCTCACTTAAATCATAAAAACCGCTGTACTAAATTTCAAGAGTCTCGGTACAGTAGTTTCGGCTTCGCGTTGATATATAAGTCAGTGAGTCGGAATTGCCTTTTATATGTACAGAAGATACGCAAATCATTTTACAAAAATCTATGTTAGGATTCGAATATCGGGTCTTCGATTGAGAGACCAATTTTTCATCTATTACGCTATCACTGCTCATACAATCAATACACATATTTTCACGCAAACACCCAGTCCTTTAACATCAATTATGTGAGGAGCTCATCTGAATATCGTGATCGAAGCTAATTATCATGTAGCGCAAGACATATGTGGTTGCCAAACTTTCTTAGAATGTGTTTGCACATGCGATGCGACAGATCACACCTGTCTGCATGCGAATCGTTGTAAGGCGGATTAAACGCGGAAACAATTCGCACCATCGTATGTTGTTGGTTTTATTTGACAGATAAGTAAAACCAAGACTATCCTATCACCTTGGTGATAGAACAAGTGATCGTAGCACGAAGTTATTATATACCTTTAAAACAATCATTGTTTATGTTTTGGCCCATCATTTCAAACCTTACAATGTACCTACATTGTAAGGTATGACTGAAAAAGTAATCAAGAAAGTGGAGTGTATATTGCAATGTATGGGAATAAACATACACAACTATTGTTTTGAGGAAACAATATAAACTGGTACTAAGGGCACTGGTTCTACCACCAAGATGATAGGATACTGTTGTTTTTTTATAATCTGTGGCATAGTCATTCGATCAGGAATGTATCACCGCCATGCCTTTTTCTAGCGTGACGTAACTATATAATTCTTTGTATTTTTTTTCCAAAATCGCTTCAAACTAAACTTACCAAATTTACAAATTTATAAAGAAAACTTTTATTAAAATCCATCAACTCTATCTAAAGTTATTACAATTTAAATATTAAAAATTTAACACCATTTTTTAAACGCGGCTAAAACTTCAGAGTTCAGCTGGCTTTTAATAAGCATACAAACAACAAATCAAAAATGTGTCTGTCACTCTAATATGAAAATTCTACAGCAATAAGTCAGATATCATACCACTAAGTAATTGAAGTGATACTTTTTGACTCGACGACAATCTTTTTTGCTTACTTCAAATCATAAAATAGTGCGAAAACCGCCAAAGTTTTAACAAAATGGAATTAACACCGTTATCGTATATTTAAAACCACATGAACTCATGGATCGCTCCATCCATCATGCATGAGGTTACTTACTTAAGTACTTAGCATAATCGTGTAGCGATTTTTACAGCTCTGTCCGTGTTTTCTTCGTAATATGAGGCAAGACTGCATATTAAGTATCCTTTTGTTTGGTTGTTCTATGGCTGCATTACAAGTTGACTTATTTTGCTTTTTAGCGTTCCTCGGCCAAAGGGTAAAAACGGAACCCTATTACTAAGACTCTGCTGTCCGTCTGTCGTTCTGAGCGTCTATCTATCACCGGGCTGTATCTCATGAGCTGTGATAGCTAATTAGTTGATTTTTTTACGGATGATGTATTTTTGTTGCCGCTATAACAACAAATAATAAAATCAAAATAAAATAAATTTTAAAGCCATTTCGTGGGCGAGTCCGACTCGCACTTGGCCGGATTTTTATAGACAACCAGCCATGACGCAACGGTTTGCTCTACACTGAGTTACTGATTCCTTTCCAGCTAAGTGGATATGTAAATGATGAATTAAGGATTTTGTCATGTCATGTTTATAAAAAAGACTTTTATAACATGGAAGTAGCAAACGAGCTTGCACTTCACCTGATGGTAAGTAGCTACATCTGAAATCAACTCCAAACAAGATCAAAGTCTTAGAATTAAGTTAACACGCTTCGGATAGGTATATCTCCTTTACCACACCCTTCAGACCAGAACAAAGCAATGCATAACACGGCTGTGTGGGGATGGTGCCTCCGGGGTCAAACACATACAGATTCTGTATTCTGGATTTTTTGTATTTTCATGTGTGTCCATACTGATCATAGCATAGAATGCACTATTATAACATCTGTATATTAATACGTAAAGCAATAACTTTGGACCTTCGTTTGATCGAAGCTTTGGACCCCTTTTTACAAAAATTGCGCGGACGGAGGAGTATGAAATTTGGCACACTTATAATTTATGTATAGGAGAAGTGCGGAACGCTAATATTTTTGAATAATAATGCTTATAAAGTACAATAAATAAAACATTTCACTCACTACCATGCATTTGACACACACAAACACACGTACCTATTTGTTACACGCTGACTCCATTGGTGACATTGTCATGTGTCAGATGTGTATGTCAAATAACGCGTTGTTGCTTTTAAATGCAGCTTACTCAATTAAATCTCATTTCCCTATAATGACCTTTTATTAATTATTTTAAATTTATTGTACAAAGGAAAATACGTATAAAAAACTTTGTTGTAGAAAAAAAAAATTGGGTTTAATTACGATCGAATTTCGACCTTGTACTTCGCGAGTTAACCTACGATTAAAATATAAAATAAATTTTAATTTTTGATAGAGTCGATGGATTTAATGAAAGTACCACTTACCCAAAGATATCAAAGCAAGTGACTAAGAAATTCACCCCGGGCCACGGACAACGTAGCCATAATTTTAGGGACTCATTAGAATGTATTTAGGCTCTTACATTTATGTAACATTTATATATAGTTTATAGTTTTTACCATTCGAATAAGTTACCTATAAAATGTTATTTAATTCAATTTTAACCTTTAAACGTAATCATAATTTAATTTTATAACATATTTGACAGGCTAACGACAAGCCAAATTAATATTTTAAAATACAAAATTCCTATTAAGTTATTCAATGCATCTCATGCGCATTCGTAGGTGGTAATTTAAATAGGCAACCAGTGAACACAATCACTATCTAAATCAAGTTAGTGCCTACATGTCAGAATTAATATGCAAATCAGATACACTTCAATTAATCTTGCGTGTTGCGAGCGCCCACAACGGATAAAAGGTTAAGTGTTATCAAACGAATCGTTATTTTGGAGCTTGAGGCCAAATAAAAAAAAAAAAATACAAAAAATACAGCATTGGACTTATCAATAAGTATGAAAACGCTTATTATGTGAAATTAGTTTTTTTTTGTTTTAATATCCACAATTCTTTTAATTCAATTAACCAACATTACTTATCTCATCACGTCGTACTAGTGCGGACGGATAGACTTCACAGAGGTTACAATTGGGAAGCAGGTAGAACGAGTGACCAGAACGAGATCCACCGGGGAGGAACCACCGCCACACCTATTTCCAATGTAAACCAGTTCCTGCATTTCGGTGGAAGGGTTCACTTTCATATGAGGCGACCATCTTAGTCCTCGGGAGTAGCAACGCATCTGTGATTGACTTCAGATAGAACCCCTGTTCTGTATAAAGTTGCTTACAGATGTCCATGTTACCAGTTACCATCAGGTGGACTGGATGCTCGTTTTGCGGTGGACTGCTTTTTTCTTAACCGGTACTTTAATAAACTATTAAAATGTAATATCACATGAAAAAAATCAACATCTACCTATTTAAAAACACTGGCTGTCAATTCCAATTCTCTGACCGAAAACATCGGACGCGAAAATGTGCCAAAATGATACATTTGTGCGGAACTACGGTGGCTAATCCCTTTCAGTGATTTGCAGATAAGTATAGATTATCTAAGCCGTTAAACCATTTATCTTTTATATTTAACCACATTTGGCTTTGCCCTAATTACGAATGCCATGCCAGATTTAAACAATGGGTTTACGTGGAAATTGTAATGAATATTTTTCCGTTAAAATTAAATGTATTGTTTTATTAAATTACGCACAATCAGTGTATCCACATGCTAACAGTATTATTGTTTATAGTTGAGCTTATGAAATGATGAGATTGAGCTTATGAGATGTTATGAAAATTCAATGGTACAATATTAGGTAGCGGACAGAAATATTAGTTGTATATTAACCTACTTAGGTTTTATAATAAATATTAATGATCGATTAAATAACCACTAACAAGGAAGTAAACAATAAAAAAATATTAAAATTGTGCGGATTTAAACTAAAATAAAATATATTGTGGAGTAAAATAAAATAAAATATTATATATTGTCTAAAACTACCTTTTATTTTGTTATTGAGGAGGGAAACTTCATAAGTCACCTGTCGCCGTGGCGGCGACGTCGGGTTATGTCGGATTTTTAACGCACAAGAACTCACCCGGTGCCCGTCCTCGGCGCAGCCAAGAGGACTCAGGGAACTCCAGCAGAACGCAACTGGAGCGCATTTGAGCTTTAAGCGCGTTGCCCCATCAGACTCGATCCAGGTGAGGGGTTGGACCCACCGCACCGGCTGGTCTTTACGGTGGTATGCAACCACACATACAGCCGTACTTCATCCGGGGGTCACTTGACTGCACGTTTCGAGCTCCCACTCTTGCCGTCCGCTCCTTCAACCCCCGAGGCTACCTTTCAATTGCCTCTTGCGACAGGCAGAAGATACCGTAGTTCAACTGATTAATAGTGTAAAAAAACCTACGACATATTACTCGAATTAATTAACATATTTCTTTGGTTTAAATTTCTTCTGCATTTCTCACAAACATATTTTGTTGTAATTGCGTTAGCTGTCATCCGTACATCTGTTGGCAGATTAATGAAGTAAAGTATTGAAATTGGATCGACACGATGATTGCTTAAAAAGTACATAAATATAATACAGATGGCGTTACTAGTACTGCCTCAAAGCAAAATTCTTCGAAAGCTATATACAATATATAAAATTAATTGCATACAATGTATAAAAATAAATAAACATAATTGTTAAAATAAAATCAATAATAAATCAAAATTAATACAATTATATTTGATAGAAGTATGGACTGGCGAAAAACGACATCTAGCGAACACATTACTAACTATTACTAATGCAGTTCCGCTGATCGGCTTCTGTAAAGATAGTTCTAATAAGTATCACAGATGGCGCTTTTACACATACAACCGACTACATTATAAATTAATATAGTAAGATCTCGACAGAGGGCAGTAGATATCGTTTTAATAGATGTCCGGCATGAAGGCTATATATAAATTAAAAAGGCGGGAAAAGTTAAATAAATATTACTAAGTTCTTAGTATTTTCAGTGTCAAAATATTAAAGTAATTATAAAATTTAGCTCCAAATCGTTTTTTTTTTTTTGAAAGTATAATGTTGGTAATATAATTTTTTATCAGATTGAAGTAGCATGCAATCCATCTGATGATTGGTCGTTACTACAGACCATATATATTTTGATCATATAGACCAGGCATTCTATCTGAATTCGATCACAGATGCGTTGCTATTTCCCAGGACTAAGATGAACCACATCCTTTCACCGAAACGCAAGAACTGCTTTACGTTAGAAATAGGTGTAGATCTTTTTCATTACGAGAATACATTAATGGGCGTCAGTGGGATAGTAATAAGTTGACGCTGACAACTAATTTCAGGCCTTGTATACTTGTAGTACCGTTTTAATTTGATGACGGCATTTTTTACAATAATTTGTGTTTAGATATATATTATGTCGATAAGGCTACGTGCCACCTGGTGAATTGTACGTCTGTTTGTACTTTCATTTAATACCATAAAACCTCTTTTTCCGGACTCTATGCAATCTATGCATAGACTGGATGCAATTTTACTTCTTGTTTGAATTCTGTTGTGGTGTCATCAAAATGTTTCCTTGAATTCGCACTTCGCTTAATTTTATATGGTATGTTTTTTTGTCGCTTTTTCTACACTACTGCTTGTGCGAATAAGATTTATAAGTCATTTGATTTTGAGTTTAAATCAAATATAATGGACAAAGATTGAATGCAAATAGAATGACGCGACTCGTATTATATTGTAATTAATTTACTACCTTCTATCTCAATTGGCAAAATAAGCCTCAATATTCCAGTTGAATCCAGTGTTGCCAACTCTGAGAACTCCACTCAATATTCAGGGAATTCATTTATTTACTCAATTTTTAGAGGGTAACATTTTTGGGGGTGTTTTTAGGGAAAGGAAATAAACGCCGACTGCAACGATATATCCGATCTTTTTAATTCCGAATTCAATTTGTAAAGTCAGTTAAAATTTAAGAGTTATTAAAATTACTTTATGGAAAAATATTTGGCAACCTAGGTTGAAACGCTGTCTATTTTTCTTTTTCAACCTGAGTGTTACGTATGTGTATTTAAAAATACCAACAATATTGAAAAGTTGAACAACTAGAAATACATGTACATAAAGACAACTTTTCTTAAATAGGTACATTCCTAACTTTAAAGCAATAATTTAAGACACCTGTATTATGTCACCTATTAGTACAAATGCGGCATTGACAAGAGTAAAAATGACAAAAGGACAGGACAGGTAGCAAAATAAATAAAAATTGTGTAAATTGGAGGCGAAGCTAATGCGATTATATTTTGAAAACAATCCAAAGACAAGTGTAGTGACAGGTTCTATTATACAATAGACTGATGGACAGTAGCTACTTTGTACACGTAAATATTTTGGTTACCTATTGTGGGTGGACATAATACCGGGAAGGCTTTGTTTCTACTTCAATAAAGCTTTAGTTAGCGATGGAATAGAATGCCTTTGACATTTTTATAACGGCACGTTGTAAGTATTTTTTGCTGTTCTTGTGTTTATTCGTATACCGACAATCTAGAGTTGTAAGGAATGTATGTGCTTAGAAAAAACAATTAATAATTAATGGAAATATGGGACATAAATTAAGATTAAAATAAAGAAATGTAAATCAATGTAAAGTCACTTTAAATACCTAAGTAAAATAAATTTCCGATAAGTAACTAGGGGACGTCTTACCCTCCGGTCTCACATATGCTACGGCTAAGTCGACATAAGGGCAGTTGGACAAGGATGTTCGACCTTAACATTTATACATAATACAATGTTAATAAAACATTGTAAAATAATGTACAAATGTAAAAGATATTTGTACCATCCCCACTGTTTAGTGGGTGGTTCGGACTTCTGCGTCGTTTCATAACGAGCCGACGGTCGTCCTCCTGGTGGTCGGAGGTTAAAACAGGTCTAGGAGCTACCGCAGTCGCGGCCGCCATCCAGGTGGTTGATCGTGTAGGGGTGCGAAGTTTGTGATATTAAAAGATAGATATTTCATAGAGAAGATGGATTTTAATTAAATGAAGACTAAATGTTACCTCAAAATACAGCCTATCAACAAAATTCAATATGTTTAAAATTTATTGAAAGTTTTAGTTTAAGTTTTGATTTAATGCTATTTTATTCTATTACGCATTACTCATTTTCAGGCCTCCAAAAAAAAGTTTCTACAAATTTATGTGTACAAACACGCGGAAATTTTATTTTAATTATTTGTATGGATTTATTAATTCTCAACAGAAAATATCTGGTAGTATTTTAATTTTAGGGCTCAGATGTATATATTTTATTGTATACATCAATATATCTATAATACTTCCAATCAATTTTTAATTCGACGATATAGGACTCTCCCTTTTTTATCTTTCTGTAAAAGAATCTTAGTTGGTTGAGATGATATATGGTAGAATTATTTGTGGTTCGACTCCGAAAGCACCACCGCCACACCTATTTCTGCCTAATAACAGTAGTG
>MOOZ01001132.1:492649-511909 GCA_002930495.1 Cecropterus lyciades
ACCACTAAATATAAACAATACATTCGATACGGTACTAACATCTTATTAGTGACTTCAAATACATTAAAAATGTGTTTTAGCCTTTATTTTTTACTAAACTTTAAATAATAGATAATAATGACTACGTTTGTAAACATTTACAAACAAAACATCTCTCTCAAATTAAAAACATGTGTGTCTTCGTGATGGTTCAAAGTTATAATTGTACAATCTTTGTTAGTAGGTTAACAGATAATTTCAATATAAACAATAGTTTTTAGTCCATTGTCTACATTTTGTTACTACAATGGCGAAGAAATGCTTTCAGATGTTTTCTTTTTTTGGCTATCTCAATAACGAAATGGTGTTTTCTGTACTCATCGATTACATTAGGTTGCTTTGTTCTAGGACAGTACTTCAAAAAGCATACTAAAACTCAGGTGCAGAACTTAAATCTAAATTTATGATGTATGTCTCGCCGGCAATCCAATCCGGAACCCTTTACATGTCAGACCAGTATAGTGACCTCAGCGCCACATGAATCCACATTACATTTCATAGTTTTATCTTATTCCTTTAGTTATGGCTCGTAGTTATATGTTTGAGTAGGTTATTCCTGTGAATCTACCCTTGTCGGTTACGTCCATCATGGCAATGTGTATCCTATTTATTAATCTAGGTCATAAATATGTGCGACAAACTTCCGCGAAATCGGACTAGTAGTTTTTGCGTTAAAAAGTAACAAACACATATACAACCTCACAAACTTTGGCATTTATAATATTAGTAAGAAGTATGATTGTACGCAAATAGTAGTTAGGTCGATATCTTCTTGACACAATAGTAACCGTACCGGTTTGCAACGTGGAGGGTATGAGGTTCGATTAGCGGTTACAGTACCTACGGTCTAATCGGGCGGAAGTCTAAACGATGAAGTTATGTATCCTGGGTATGGGTGAGTATGTGTACTACAATGAGAGTGTTATCACCGCCTCACCTCTTTCTAGCGTGAAGCAGTTTCTGTGTTTCGTTGGAAGGGTGTGATTGCCGGCTCGCTTATGTATGTGGCGACCATCTTAGCCCTCGAGAGTAGCACCGCATCTGATCGACTTCAGATAGAACCCCTGTTCTGTATGAAGTTGCTTACAGATATCCATGCATTTGCATGCTCGCTTACTACATCAATCTGATAAAAAAACCTACATATATACGAGGTATTTTAACTTAGCCCTCTGAGAAGGCAACTACGAAATGTAATCTTGTAAAACATTTTCATTTTCGATATTTTCTGAATCCCCTATATGTAATTAGATAAAATTCAGTGCACTTTTTGTAATTTAACCCAGGGATTGGTGAGCAACAGAGAGGAAAGTAATGTAGTTATCCTGTTAAACATTGACCGGGATTAGATCCGTGTTTTGCATGCGTAATCCCGGCACTTTGGGATCCCGGTACTGCATCCCCTATATACGATACTTGTATGAAGGACTTCAGAAAGGGATTCAAGCTATTTAAGCTATTTGACATTGAAAACTGTGTTATGTAAATTTACAATATGGAAGCTACTTCCATATTGTAAATTTACAACAACAACAAACAAACATGCAGTCCACTTGATGGCAAGTGGCCACTGCCGCCCGTAGACATCTGTAATCAACCCAAATGAGAGCAATCTTACCTGAGGTTAGCCACAGATGCGTTGCTAGCATTGAGAACTAAGTTAGAACGCCTCGGATAATGATCTTCATATCATAACACTGGTATATTAAAGCCAAAGGACACTCGTGTGGGACCAATCAGAGTCTAAACTGTTGAAGATAGACCATATAATTTTGGTATAAGTTTCATTCTAACGCTTTATGATGTAGACAACAGACAAAGATATTTAACCCCCAAGAGTAACATGTATTATAGTCTGTTACTATGGACTATAATATATCTTACTCTAAATAGCTAGTACTTTATACGTATATACAGAAATAAAGGAAGGTACCAATATCTTATTTAAAATGTATAATATTTTAACTTACTTAATTAGTAACGAGTAACAAACCGAAAGACAGTTAGCAATAATATTGCTTTACGCTCGCCGACGGTCCTGTTATATTTAAAAGCACAGTTTGCCGACAAAGTCACCGTACCAGAGGTAGTGTAGTAAAATAAATATTAAATGAAATATTCTTGAACAAAAGAAAATGCAACCTTTTCTTTAATAACGCCAGGTATTTGTTTATTCGTTTATGACACCTGCAATATAAGTACCGTGACGGTTTGGCTTACCGTTTGCCAACGCAATTCAGGCTTTATTCCGTTGATTTAAGGACTCAGGAACCGCTGCTAAAGCGCTAAAGCGCAAGAATGTGGCAACAGATCTAAGTTGTTTTTGTTCAAACGTTCAATTTGTCGGATCCTCCCGATTTGTTAATGTTTGTGTAATGAGCACTGTAATATGATAAAACCTTGGAAGGAATATAACATTTGCTCCGGTAGTAAAATTCTAACGCTTTTTCTACTAGTTGTTTCAGTTTTATTTCTAAGTTCTTCGTTTTCTTTTACACGCTTTGACGCTTAACGATTTAGACTTGCTCAACAATGGTATGTACACATTTTATTATTCAGATTTTATTGTCATTTCTCCAAGATTGGCTTGAAATCGTTAAAATCTTACTAATATCATTACTGCGAAAGTTTGTGAGCATGTATATTTACTTTTTACTTTTTCACGCAAAATCTACTGGTCAAAAATCGCAGAAATTTGGCAAACTTTATGACCTACTTTAATACATACGATACTAATTATCGTGGTTAACGTAACTGAAGTTAATAACAATAAATTACAAATGTAAATATGTTTAAATAACAAAATTAAACATATATACAATAATATAATTATGAAATAGGTTATGGAATATAATATATTTATAATTAGGCATTTAACATTAAACATTTTAAGAAATCATGGAATAATATCAGTTGCCATCAGATTTTAGTGAACAGAGGGTTTTATCCAAGAATTAATCAGTCGAGTGCGTTGAAGTCTTTACCTTTGAAATATGTACGAGAAACAATTTCAATATAGCGCCATGTTCCCAATTTTTTGAAAGTCATTAATCTTTTTGAAATTAATTTATTTCTACTGAGAGCGGTATTGAGTTTAACTTTTAATACTAAGAAGTTTTAATTGGATACTTATAAAACGATTACTCAAGTCGAAATATACTTATTGTATGAAGAAACGTATTCAATATTAGATCTAAAAAGATGTAAGACGCTAAAGACTTTTAAAAACATCTAAAATATGCATATAACATTTCGAAGCTTAAGTAACCTTTTGATTTAATAAGAAAATTTAAAGATCCTAAATATTATAACAAAACTAGATTTAGTGTATGATAAGTGCATTAGTCTATAAAGTGGTAATTTTTTTATGCAAAAAAAAAACAGACAAGCACATTAAAACGTAATGATAAACATCAGTTGATTCTAGATAAATTGTTAACAATAAGTATACTTTGTATAATATATTTTATTGTCTTTTATAACATGTATCATACATACTAAAAAATACTAAATTCTCTCTCACTTAACACTGATATACAAATGGGCCTTCAACCAAACAACCCCTCGTAAAAATAAAGTTTACATTAGAGAATTGCAACTATTTTTAATACTGAATTATAAAAAACATAGATTTATTATACGTTTAGCGTCCAAATGCAGAGCTAATTCGGTGGTCGCAAAAAGCGCTTGTCGCGTGCGACTCACCGTTACGGCGTGAAGTGGGCCGCGGAATGGGGCTACTCATAAAATTGGACTAACATTTAGAATTGTACCAGTCTATTATTATAAGTTATTTATCGATGTTTATTTAGTTGCCGTGTTTTGTTGTTGGTCTGTTAAGGAAGTCTTTTCCTATCTATGAATTATGTTGTTGTTTAGTGTGTAATTGTAGTGGTATTATTTACTAATTTTTACTTATATTGATAGGTTAGATTATATTCATAAATACGTAGTTAGCTTGTTGTAGGATTGTTAACAATAAAAGGAAGATTTGGCTGGGACTGACATTTTGTTGGAAATAAAATTCTATGTAGAAGTACATAAAATCCTTTAGAATGTAATGTATTTTTATTAAAAAGTTATAACATTCGTTATATTATTTCGTTTAAATAGAATAGGAAATTCTATAAGGCTTGGCTTGCACGTGTAATTAAATAAATTATTATTTTACATAAATATTACATTAGGTTGAAATAATGTTTCATGAAATACACTATGGAATTTAGCCTTTTGATCGCTTGTTTTTGTAAACAAAATATTTAAAGAGTATACAAACCCCCTAACATTTTTTGTCATTGTCTAAAAATTTAATGGACACTTATTCTCAAATGCTTAAAGTTAAGGTGTACTACGAACACTATTACTAAAAAAACGATGACTAATTAAACGAAGAACATAACTGTACTACAAAAGTTATTAACAATATTATAGGTGAAGTGAAGTGTTTTAACCTTTTCCCACAGATTATTACACCTAATTGTTGTAAAACTAAGTGTTGCGTTAAGTTCCGGCCCAAATTTCCTTGTAGGTCATCAGTTAGGAGTCCGTTGATACAAAAAGTGTACAAAAACCATGGCGTTGGCGGCGGATTTGTCGAAAATTCAATTTTCAGATGACGTAGAGTTGTGAAACCACGGTGCGTCACGTAACTGTAGTCTTTTGGCAAAAACGTACCGTTTTTATTGACTGTACTTCATGATTCGCTTTTTTGAGAGACGCGGTGTTTGTTTTATGGTCAAAATACTTTGGTGGTCGCGGTACAAAAACCTATTTCCAGATGGAATTCTTTTAAACTCACAATATTCTTATCAAGAGTTATGTAGAGTATAGAATTACCGTACAATGTATTTTATTTGAATAATATGCCGGAATGAAATTTAATAGCTTTTAATACTATTCATTTATTTAATCAGATTGAAAGACAAACAAGCATGCCGTCCACCGGATGGTAAGTGGTAACTGCTCCCCATGGACGTCCGTAAGCAACTTCTTATAAAACAGAGGCTTCTGATGTCGACTAAGATGGTCACCTCATATGTAAGTGGACTGGTTTTAGACGGAAATAAATAAAGGGGATAATAGACAATTCTATTAGGAAGAAATCTTCATTCTATACAGCTAAAAGTTACTGCAGCGCAATCAACCCACTGTATCATAGTAACCGTTACGTCCATGAAATAATATTAAAATGTTCAAATTATGTGACAAATTAATTCGAGTTAAGTAAATATCATATTGCAAGGCAAGAATAATGGTTAGTATTCTGAATCTTTTTATTTTTTCTTAGGATTGAAGTAACACACGTTACCTGATACTAACTGCAATGATGGATGGTACTACACTCAGTACCTGTACCTTTCAATTGATCAACACAAGAACTTTTCTTCACTAGAAATAGGTATGTTAATGATACCGCCCTAGTTAGAGGTACTAATTCAACCATATTTCATAATACAAACAAACGTCATGATTAAAAATGATGTGGGTATAACATTATTTATAGATTTCGCAAAGTTCATCAAATGTTGTAACAAACACGCATACAAGAGCTGAGACGACGGTCTAGAAACGTGCAAATGTAAATAAACTTATTTCAAATACTTTAACAATTTTATTTACAAAAGATAGTTGTTATAAAAGCAAATATATCCGGTGAATTATAAAAGAATAAAACACTAAAAAAACGATGCCTATGAATAACAATGAGGCGACAAAAGAGCAAATCGCATAATCGTAGCTGGGTCAGTGTGTCGTCCGCATCATTAATGGGCGAATTCGTGGACCTGTTTACAGGGACAGGGTATAGTGATAAGCGTACGCGGCGCTTATAGCGGATATTATAATTTAATGATGTACGCATTCAAAAAATAATAGAGACTTGATAAACGGAAGAGATATAGCATATTACTACAAGTATTTCGCCAATTAGGAGATTACTAGATGCTCGAGGTACAGATGTTAAAATAGACGCTGAAAATTAAATCATACAACGTACACGCTGAAATCTCGTTACCACTACACTACTTGATATACTTTTAGTTTTAAGACCTAAATTACCGTAATCTACACATCTACACAAAGAAAAATAAAGATTTTCAATAAAATTTAAATAATCTATAAATGTTTATTCTTTGATATAGGCCAAATAGCTTTATACATTACAACAGTATAGCATTACATCGCTTTCTCCTATCAATGAGTATAAACCCCATCAACGATGACGTGGCAAACGATTCGACGATCCATCTCGATAATGACGGACCTCAAGTGTCTTACAACGGTGTCTACACCTTGTAATTGCTAGGTTAGTGTAAGATGTAACACTAGTTCTTGCATCCAGCTTCTCTCTGTGTTCTCAATTTATTATGACAGGTTACTCGGTACAATACTTATATTTTTTTTTCTCAAAAAAAAAGGCTTACTGTCGTGTCGTCGGTGAATTTATAAAAATTGGTTATCTATTAATATTTCGTAAGAAAACATATGTTTTTTACCATACTCGATATAATCATCGATACATTACTTCCCGCTTCTTCAAACATGTTGTATTTTTAACATGGTTATCTTAAATTTGAATAAGTATTTTAAGGATATTGAATACTAATAGGTGCATTGGGTATAAATCTGAACCTTAGTATAAAGACTGAAACGAATATTCCTAGGATATTAGTAATTGTTTGGATGTAAGAAGTTTACATACTTACAGACTGAGATACGCGATGATAGTAATAAACGCCAGGTCGTTGCGTTTTACAAAAATTATAAATGGTTGATCGATTGATTTTTTGCAATTATTGAACGTGTCGGATACCCGTAATGAAAGGCATCCGGACTTACGATCGGTAATTAGGAGAGTTTTGATTGATCGTCTGTTAACGTTCGTCCTACATATAAGTTCAATTTTGATTCTTAATGTTCGTGTAGATATTTATCGGTAAGTAGTAGATTGATGTCTTTGTTATTATAGACTAGTTGTAAGCGCGTCGCTCATGTGAATGTTCTTATTGGGTCCTCCTTTTTAAACTTTGCAACCTAGGCGACTACATAAGGCTTCATCAATCCCCACATTTTTGAACATAATATTATTTAAATTGTGTCCGCCAAGAGAAGCGTTAAAGTATAAGGAAAAATCTTTTTACAGATTTTAAATAGTTTCATATCATTTTATTCGAAGGTGGCGGAACTGTCTCAAATTTGACTCTGGAGATACCACATCAGTGTCAAGCTGAGCTGTATTCTGGTTGTGGTATGTATTCCATCTAAATGCTAAGAGGTAACAATTAATCTCTAGCTGATGTCAAGTAGGACTCAAACCCTATTTGTGGTAACTGTAGCATCGTGTCAGAGACAATCAAATGGGCATCATGCTCGCTTGCTATTCGCTAAAATCGGGCCAAATGATCTGCACCATATCTGCAGATGATCGCCGCCCGCAATCTTACCAACTGGTAATTGGTCCAAAAAGCAGCGACCGGGTACAAATTAGAGATGAGCGCACAATTAGCGCTTCTGTAATTAGGAGCACATCAGCATAACACGCGGCGCGGCCGCGCACCGCATACTTAAGTGTTAAGGCACTTGCTACCGTACACTGAAATATGTGCCAGCAACACCTACTGTATGGTCTTGTATGAAAATAACACAGTGTAGTTCCTTATGTAATTCTAATTAATTCCTCCAGTTACTCTAGTAAGTCTATATATTTTAATATGTAATGGGTAGTACACGATTTTTAATTAACCGTCGACATTT
This sequence comes from Cecropterus lyciades, assembly GCA_002930495.1. Classification (NCBI taxonomy): domain Eukaryota; kingdom Metazoa; phylum Arthropoda; class Insecta; order Lepidoptera; family Hesperiidae; genus Cecropterus; species Cecropterus lyciades. The sequence continues at coordinate 500,441 of MOOZ01001132.1, forward strand.
CGACCAAGTTGCATGGATGGTGGTCACGGCGAAACTGCAGTAAAGGGGAGAAACCGTTGACAAGCACAAGCGGTAGAATACTTTATCTATCTTACGTCTATTTTATTTTTCTTTTTTATGTTCCATACCACGACATATAACAGTAACTGTATCCTTACGCACCAAAATTTGCATTGTATGTGATTTACATAGGTCGAAATTTCGGCAGTAAATAAATAAAAAATCCCGTATCGTGAGAACTGGTTATATTAAAATGGATCAATTCCGTGATAATATTAGTCTAAAATTGTATAAACCTATATATACCATTAAAATATAGTTTTATTTTTAAATTGATGATATATAAAATTAAAATGTAGTTAATAATTTACATACAAAATAAGCAGCGACGGGAGCGGCCACGAGGTTGACGTGTGACCACTCTGTCTGAACTCCATGGGCTACTTCGTTCTTGGCAGGACATATTAAGGTCGGTCCCGGCTTTTATTAAGTAAATATCTTTATTTTATAAATAACTGCTCAGGCTCTTACAAATTATCAGCTACAATTTTCTTCTTACACTTCCACCGGATCAGTACACGAATTCTACTGAGGAGATCCGGCAAACTATTGGCGGGTTTGTCTTTTTCTTTTTCCATATATGTATATTTTAGTTTTTTTATACATATGATTAAAATGTTAGCTATATGACGCAGTACCTTGTCATTATTGGATAACAGTCATAAATCATTGATCTTTTAGGCGGTTTGAATTAGAGCAAAATGGTGAAATATGTTTCAGACTTTCCCCAGTTAGGAGACGGAACCCGAGTCCAGCAGTGGGTATTAAACAAGGTTTTAACCAATGTATTATTTTGATTCAGTTATGATTAGAGACTTTAATTTTATGACTCTATTCTCTATTATAATTAAATATAGATCCTAATTCTATATTCTAAATAACTCATATTACGATATGACTCCACATGAGCCTTATTACAAACCATTTTCGGTTGTAGGGCGTAGCCTTAACACCTGTATATCGTGCTTCGAACGGTACAGCATAGTGACGTCACCATGCCCACATACTATCGTACACAACTCCGCAATGGCCTCACATTATACATATAACGTACACGCTATTTACATCCTTGTAAATATAAAATAGGGACTAATTTCGCGTCACAAATAAAGACGTAGAGTCCAATTTTATCGCCGACGTCGGATTTTGGGCAAACCGTTCGATATGCTGAATTTATTAAATAGTTGATAATTTAAATGCAAATTTAGTGTATATTTTAAAGATAAAGTATTATATATTAAATGTATTAATGTTATATATTTTTAGAGTAATTAAATTAGATTCATATATTAATGGACACTTTTGTAGATATTTTTTATGTACTTTATTACGATACATTATCAAGTGTATACTTGTTTCATATAAAGAAGATACGACTAGACATATACTATAAGTCTAAATATAGTAATGCTACAAAAAGTTATTTTTTATGGATTATAAAACCCAATATATTTATCTAAATTTATAAAGATATCTGCTTGGCTGGAGATCAAACTCAGGACTGATCGCGCGAATGCTCTTCATTATATTATCATGTCATGGCGGTTCGATTCTGGCACGACCGTCACACGAATATTCTTATAAATAAAAGCAGTGTCAAGCGCTATGTTCTTCTTTAGAGGGAGTAGTAAGGGAGAGGGAGTAGTACTTATATGTGGCATTATAACTTAGTGCTCAAGGACAACTGTACCACTGGCCATAGCCACTTTCTACAGGGTGAAAATCGCTCGAAAATGAATAAAAATCAAATTGAAAGCTACTGAAACAACAACACAATACCGTACAATGTAATTAAATAACAGTGACCATTTACCATACGAGTGTGATTGTCAGTTCGGAAGCGGTCGACAGTCAGCGGCTACGACCGACGGTAAACAGAAATGTAAATAAACTAAGCGTGGCAAATATTTTTGCCACTTTTCCTTTTTGCCACCGAATCTATTAAGCCGAATAAATAATATTCATTATTCGTTCTATTCCTATCGTGAAGCCGTCAAGTCACTCATACATGAAGTGTCCTCATACCTGGAAGTTACGTAAATATTGACAGATTTTAAGTGACTCTCCGATATTTGGAACATTATGAAAATTTTTAGATTATCTGAGTAAGAATAAGGTTGCGAAGATCGTGCAAACAGCAACCTCGTTTTTTATATTTATAATTTAGAAGTAGTAAAAGAGCATTAGCTTATCATGTGGACTGCACGCTCAACTGTTGTCCCTGGAGATCTGTAATCAACTCCAGGGACCCTTTACCATGGTACCGTGATCAACAAGTTTGCCCACAGATGCGTTGCTACCCCAAGACTGGAACGCCTCGGAAATGTCTCCCTTACCTCACTTAACCACGTTAACGTTAAACCCACTTCAATAACATAATTACACAATAATCCGAATTAATAAGGATATAATAACTATTTGAACACCAAAATATATATGAAACAAAACAGACAAACTTGACAATTATTTTTGCAATATGATAAAATTACTTAAAATTTTACATTTATAATTGCATTTCTGTGAGATAATTCTGAACTTACTAACTTCATAAGTTATCTATATCTCTACATCAAAACCAAAATGTATGAATAATTAACAGAACAATTTCCGTTAACATTTTAGCCGTTGAAACGGAACTGAATTGAAAGCCTACTATTATAACAGCTGAGACAAATTAGTGTACAAGCCGTCTCCGCCTTAAAGAGGACCTCGGAGGCCCTCACGAGGGCCTTTGAAGAAAATCATTGGATGTCCTACTTACTAACTAGCTTGCAATTTAAACTTTATACCTTGCTAAACAAATATCGACTTTAAATCGTTATACACAAGAAAAAGTTGAAAAGAAAGTACGGTTTGTAGGTCTGTAGGCCTGCTGGCATGTGTCTGTGTGAGTGAGCGGTGTAACGATAGGAGAGTGTGCGTATACGCAGCGAGATAGCAAACGAAAGGGGAGATCAACTTTCGGAGAAATGCGTCGCTTTTATTATATTCACAACAATTCACGTAAAGGCATGAAATACGATCAACGTTATTCGATAGATCAATATTATTTAAGAAAAGTTACATAAATTAATATTGACTTTATATGAATCACACAAATATTTAAACTATTCTTTAATTTTTAATAACAGGCGTATGCCTGGTATATGTGGTTATATGTAGATTTATAAAAAAAACTCAATAATAGCATAATTTATTTTGTGAACATTTTTGTGTTAAGTATGATAAAGAAATTAATCTTTTAATTATTCTTTTACTACTTATACATTTACGTTAAACAGATAACAGAATTACTTCACGCAAAAAAGTTAATTTCGTAATCACTACTATGTATATAGTTAGTTAAGTGGAGCTGCGGGTCATTAAACTTTGTACAACTTACAAATTTATCGATGCCTACAATTAATTAGTAATTTCTAAATATAGGTACATTTATTCTGAACTTAATATATAAACGAAGATCTTATTAAGTAATTCCAAAATGTTTGTAATTAGTCACGTGTTGAATTAGACCTATCACCGTGAATCAAATTAAATATTCAACATTGGATTTATAGATCCATTTTATAATTACTGTTGGTTCTACCAGCCATTCCTGCGATTTTGAATGTGCAGTCTAATTCAGATTCAAAAATATAATAACTAATCAAACATACATAACTTAAGCTTAAGGTGGTCAATTAATAGAGTAAATTAAACAAAAAATATAGGACATTTTTGTTAAGTAAACATTTATCAAGTAATATGTTTATATCTGAAAATATCGCTTTGTAATGAACTTAATAAATAGTTGACGCTACGAGATAATCCATCTCGCATCTACAACGTAGCGGGCCGTAGCTGTCGTACCCCATTGAATGGTGGTAGAAAATTTTTGGTGGGAAGTGAGTGGGGTGCGCGCGCGCCGGCAGTCAGTACTCGACACGCGCGGCGACCGCCCGCCCGGAGTGAAGTGAGTGATACCGTACCGTACCGTACTATACCGTACCAACCGGACAGTGACTCTGCAACCCAGTGTACGTTAGACGAAACCTTATCTTTTCCAAATTTCGAGTGATGCGTTTTTTTTTATTTTTTTACGGAAATCGTAATTGGCATCAATAAAGTGAAGTGCAACAGTGAATTGGACGAATTGCGTTATATGTTTTGTTTTGTATTTCATAGCTCTATCTATCCTGTCGAGCTTCCGTTTAGTTGTTTCCTTTTATTTATGCCAATCACACGTTTTCCTTTCTTCTCTTTCTCTTACTAACCGCATGCCTTAGCTCGAAAATTCAACGACTCAAGCTAAAATTACTTAAGTACAAAATTTAAGAATTTCAAAGAATCGACAATTGCCACATAACAAATGTCGTCGGAAAAGTGGGTCTTTTCCGCACTTCTATTCGGGTTTGTTTTTCGGCTGATAACATGAAGGTCGTTTAACTGGTTTTTTTACAGTTTTAACGGCGCGCCCGCTTGCACGAATTAATACACATTTCTTTGTTTTCCTATGTCAATAACTTACTATAATCTTTTTTTAAAACGTAAAGTGCCACCTGTCATCTTTTGTAAGTTGGCTGTTAAATAAAAAAAATGTTTCATATTTAAAAAATGACGAGTAATCAATGTTAAAATTATAAACTATATAAAGTACCCTCTCTTAAAAAGTAGGTCAAATTGCAAAATGTTATGACTATACAAAATATAAACATATACTAACATTTTTTTCAAAATCAGTCTTGCCTTCTTTCGGAAATACAAACTTAACAAAAATCTATTTTTGTTTCTATTTCCCAAAACAAACAACGTATTGCAAAAAAAAATGCGACCAAGTTAAATTTAACCAACCCTAAAATAGGTGAGTATACAATCTCAAACTCATCGGTAGGATCTTTCAGACCAACTATAGTAAGCTCCTTCTTTCTTTTTCTAGTCTCCTTCTTACGGCGCCTTCTTCTTTCTGGGCAGAACGAGGACTTGCTTCTCGGTATATTGAACTGAACGTGATAGTGTGTTAATGAACAGTAAGCAGTGGAGACACTTTATAATGTGTTGGATTTGACACCCCACGGTTGGACAACATCTTCTTTCAAAATTACAGGTGAGTACTGTATGCCATTTCTATTAAATTTATGGCTTTAATTCTATGCCCCTAGTGAAAAGTGTATAATCCTAACTTTTGGCAAGGGCAAAAATGAGTCTTATTCCCTTCCCTAATTATATCTTCCATGGTTATAGCCTGATTTTGTCAATGGCAATAATCACACTTGAATCCGATTTCCCTAAGGTCACCAAATTACGAATTATGTAATTCGTGTATTTCAGCGGAATGTTTTTACTGCTACAGCATTAATAGGTTACGTGTGTTAGTAATAATATTAATCATTAATTTAGTCCATCCGTTAATATTTCGTCTTAAAACAGAATAAGTGGTTTATATAAGTAAAATATTTTATAAGTACCTTATTTGCATTCTAGTATTCATGGCGTTATTAACTATTTAATAGGTTAATAACTGGCACCAATTTATTTTTAGAATATTATCGGATGCATATTATTAAATAGCGGTTTTTCAGACCCACTCAGTAGATATTTCAGGATACACCTCGCGATACGGGTTACAATAAATCGACCTGATATGAACTAGTTACTTTGTGGGTTAAAGGTTTTCAGAGCTATTACCAAACCGGTTCGGTTGCTCACTGCGAGTTCGATAACACGTGCTGAACTGAAACCTGAAACAGTAGATACACACCTAATTTTACACGTGAATGAAATATTGTTTATACTAAATCTCTCCCGCCGCTCTGCTCAGCATTTAAAACAATGATAACACATAATGGAGTTTGCATTTTTTTTTATCCAAACGATTTAGTTTACGCTAATAAAAATACATTTAAAACTTTAAAATTGGTTTAACATTTACTTATTTTAACTTAAATAATATCTATACTTATTTTAGTATTATAAAGCAGAACGCGCTCATCTCAGGAACCACTGGTTTGTAATTTTTTTTTTGTGTTGAATAGTTCATTTATTGAGGAAGGCTATCGGCCAAATAATATTAGACTATCTTTGTTTTTTTCTTTAGTAGCATCTAAAACCGCCAGGTACCGCTAGTCTAAAATATAGGAGTTGGAATCATGCTAATGAATTTGATTTTATAATAACAAGTTTAGGGGATTTTATATGACGATGTACTTAGCAATTGTAAAGATGTGAATTATTTGACCTAAAATGGTATAGCCTTTATTTGGAGAATCCTTCCATTCTTAATTTTGTTACAGTTCTCGTTATAGTATATCGTTACAGTTCTCGTTAACTATTTAAAATACAGGAAATTAAAGTATTATATGAAAATCACATTCAAATCACAAAATACTTAATAGTGGTACCACCGGTACTTGTTACACTTATGACATTTCAGATAAAATATCCTCCCATTCGTAATTCCACCATGACCGTAAAGTTAATGTGTATTATTCATACACATTAACTTTACGGAAAATATTTATACACACAACCAACTCAAAGATACTACTAACACGAGGCATTACAATTCAGTCTTCATTGATAACAATGTATCTATGTCGATTACAGATGTCCATGGGTGACCTGACTTACCATGTACTACTCGTATGTCGCTAAATTTGTTATATATAAATTCAATATACAATTACAAGCATTATCTAATGTTGTAAATAACAGTTTTGTCGCGGATAACAATAAATGAACCGCCTACATTGGGATTGCTTCACCACGGTGTTGCGATGTGAGTCATGATATACTATTAGGAGGGTCTGAAGGATGCGTGTGTCATCTAACTAATTATCATGTTTTTGACATAAAAAGGTCGGGCAAAACTTTTTGTACACACATTATCCCCTCAATAACATAAGTTATTTTTATGATAGGGCTAAATGGAAGATAAAGGAGAATATTTATAAGCGATAATTGCCACTTGAGCGCATTTAATTTGTTAAAGAGTTTACTCGGGTTCCCTCGCAAAATCCTCTAATACAAACATCATTTTAGAAAAATAAGTGGTGAATGCCTGGCATTCCAACCTCGGATCTCCGATTGAGAGTTTCAACCACTAGGCTATCACTGCCAAGCTTTTGTCATAGAACACAAATTAAACATAATATTCATTTGGCGACTCTGCAATGCAAGAAATTGTATTAAAATATATTCACGTTTTACTTGTTGCTTTTATGAGAAACAGTCCATAATCCAAATTGAAATCTATTTCGTGTTTTAATTTTCATAATATTCTTCAAATGTCTCCATTGAAACAATCTGGTTCTATATCTTCTCCAAATCCCTTTATTAGTTGCATTAATTAGTTAATATTTTCTTAACAAATGTAATTTCATATTATACCATACATTTATCAAGTATGATTTAACTACCAATATACGGACTTATTAAAATGAGCTTTTTTTTAAAGAAGTGGAAATATTTGTAGCCAACTATGTATGTATGTAAGCAAACAATGTAATCTATCAAGCCATATTTGGACAAAGACTTCTCGTTCCGAGAATAAATCTGTTTCCAGCTGTGAGATACTAAACATAATAAATAATAATTATTTTTATGATATTCGATAATTATTTTATTTTTTCTTTAAAACGTGGAATTAGGGATAGCAACATATTTATGACTAACCTTAGGTAGACTCTAATCTGGTCGAGGTTATGACAGACATTACACTTGCCATCAGGTTGGCGTTTTACTTATAAATGAGGCGATCCTCTTAGTCCTCGAGAGTAGCAATGCGTCTGTGATCGATTTCAGATAGAACCTCTGTTCTATATGAAGTTGCCTGCAGATGTCCATGGGCGGCTGTAACCACTTATCATTTTGACTTCACTTATCGTTTGCTACTTAAAGTTAATAAATAATAGTTTAGCTGTATACCTGGTATAGCAGGTCATGTGTGATAGCGTAATTCTAAAGTACTACCATACGGGTATTGGTGGTATAAAGACTATAAAAAATTCGTACCGTGTACGAAGAGCTCTATCATTGATCGTTATTTTATTTGTCGATTTTATATTATTACTACGTATATTTTTATTCTTATTTTTTATCATACGTTTAAAAATAATTAACACGAACAATGAACATATACTATTGCTAAATTATTAAATTATATTTAGTTATGGTTGTGTTGTTAAGTACATAACAGAAGTTAAAACAAACGGTACCTAAATCTAATAGATAATTCTTGATCAGATTATCAGAATTATCAATGTCCTACAAAAAGTATTAAATACCGCCTGTTAAGTATCATGATTAATATCTTGTAATTTTATATATGTAATATTCAAATAAAAAAACAATATTTATAATCACAAGCAATTATAATGTTACATCTTAGTATTGTAATATACAACTCAGCCTATAAGTCTTATTAAAAATATAATCAATCCGTGTAAATTGTGTATTTATCTTATTAAACATCAGTATACAATGTCAATGGCAAGACCAAGTACATTAAATCGTCCACGGTAAGCAAAACTCCGGCGTTATTTCGCAGTACAAGAGTTACTTACGTAGTAAGCGTTGAATATTATTCAGTGGCGTAGCGTCTAGAGCTAGGTCTGCCAGTGACACAGATCCCCCTCCCCCTCTCGCAACTTTCACTCAGATGCGCGGCAATGGCCGTGCGCGCTAATGTCAAGTGCGGAGAATTTTCACCTCGAGTTGGGTCAACAGATCGCGATATGTACACAAGTAAATTGACGTCTTTCTGTGATTTTGGAGGTAATGTGTACTGTCATTTTCTATGCATGTTATGCATTGATGTACGTGAGTGCGTATAAATATACACACATCTGTATAAAGCTGTTTGTTTAATCTTGTTTATATTATAAATGCAAAAGTTTGTAACGATGTATGTGTGTTTGTTACTCTTTCACGTACAAACTACTAATCGTATTTCACTGAAATTTGACACACAGATAGTTTATTTCACATGACAGTTTATTATAGATTAACACATAGAATACTCATTACTGTATAAATAAAAAAATAAACACGACCGAAGTAGGCGCAGCCGCGGGTATAGACTAGTTATGTATATTTGTTGAAATTACTAGTTTTACATGTGCTTTGAAGATAATCAACAGTCAACGACAGTTTTAGGATACTGAAAGGAACAAGATAGTTATGTTCGGAATTTTCGAAATTGTTTTTATTTAGCTTATCGTAATTGAAATTGCTAAGCCGATTTTAATTGCCTTTATCTATTCACTTTTAAACTGAAAACATTTGGGTAATATATAAATTTTAAAAAGCACAAAACAAGTACACGATTGGTATTTTGCGATGAGCCTAAGATCTCTGCTAAATAAATATTATAATATAGTACTTTTCCGAAATAGATTTATCTTAATATTCTAGCTATTCACGTAGCGATACATGCCGCAAGATAAATTGAATTCGTTGGCGGTAACTTGCTTGCCAAGTGATTCATAAAGACTTATTAATTATTACCGTAATTAATATTTTCTCTAGTAATTGTGATGCTTTCTACGCTTACAGTCTTTTGTCAAGATTTTCGTGGGTGTCAGAGACATAAAGAATGATGACTACCTCTTTATCAAAAAATGGCCTTAATTTATTTTGATGCTGAAATCAACAAATATCTGTTTCTCACATAAGAGCCGCCTTTATTTTTAACCTTTTTTCTTAATTTCTGTATTTCTCGTTATAGCGGCCTTAATAATATACTCTAAAAAATTCAAGGTGTCTATGTATTACGTTTCATGAGATAGAGCCCTGTAACAAACGTGCAGACAGAAGAGACTTAGTACTAGGGTTTCGTTTTCTCTTCTTTGGGGCGGAACCCTAAAAGATGACGTATCAAATGATATATTTATATTTTTGACCTGCTCTATACGAAACTAGAATTAGTGACGAATTTGATATATCTTTATAAATGCAGACAAAAATATTAGGCAGTTTTTGTTCTTTTATAAGTCAAATTATAATCAGATTGTGTACTTCTTTTGCCCCATAATTGGTACTTTGTTTTTTTTATAAGCATGTGATTTTACTATGCTAAATAACATAAAATGACATTACAGAATTATGTTTAAATTTTATTAATTAAATTGCGGTGTTTTTTTCCATCGCGGCAAAATGTCATTTTAATTTAAATGCCTTTATCTTTACCGTTAATAAGAAAATTTATGCGTATTTTTGTTACCGTTAGTATATTTAATTATTGCTTGTAATTACTCAACAAAGGTTACGTATTACTGTATCTTTAGAATAAGGTTTTAGAATCTAATTTATTGTTAACGATGCTCGCGGTATATCTTTTATAAAAGCGTTAATAATTTATAATCGTTCCTTAAAGAGTTTGAATAAAACGGTCTAGTTGTTTTAGTTGTTGTTAAACACCCATTCATGGTACGGAAGTCTTGCAGTTGAATGCAGTTTATCAGATGCAACTCGAAACTTATCGTCGGATGAACTTTTGCTTCTCATATCATTAGAGTGAATCGAATCTATATTGATCAATAAATCAATCAATTGATTCATTAGTAAACCATTTCTGTAGATAAACGTTGGGCACCTTTCACTGGATTTTTGACCCGTCTATCCATTAACTCCTTAAGATCCACTGCTGGACAAAGGCTACCCCTAAGGGGTTTTGCCAAAAAACATTGCATATGGCATACGCAATAGGAGTTGATATTACTAAAGAAGACCTTATTATCTCCAGTCACCTCCTACTATATGTTTAGGAAGAAAGGAAATGGTGTTATTTAAGAATGACATCATTAAAAACATACATTTATAATATATTCTAGAATATAATGGTTTTTATTTTATAGAGTATCAAAAGTTTTTGAGTTTATTCTTAATCTAAATTTCTTTAATAAAACCCAATTAAACGTACGTTGAGACAAATTAAACTATTTTACCAGCTATCAACACTTTAGAAAGTTCGTGAAACCATGCAAAATCTTCATTTTACCTTGAATTACTTGGAATGAATTCTGTAACTACTTCTTATAATTTTGACTGACCATCATTATAATTGTTTATGCAAATGCCAGGATATCGTAAGCGCAGTAGAATTTCGGTAAATCAATGACTTCACAAGCAATATTTGTGAAACCCGGGCAATTCCAGCACGTTAGATGTTCAAGGAGGTATCGTAAGCGCTTGAGCAAGTGTGAGTCACAGCTGCTATTCGTGTGTTATGTCAAAGGCCTGCAAGGTTAGGAGGCTGAGAGATGTCGAAATACGGAGTACATACTTATCTCAATATACATATACCTGTAGTCTGATTTTAAGTGGTATTTGACTCTTTGTGGCACGACTGCGGAGATACCTCTGTCATATCTGTTTGTGCTTCATAACAAGAGTGAAAATATCTTCTGCGGCTTTTTATTTATTTATAGCAAT
>MOOZ01001132.1:512782-541819 GCA_002930495.1 Cecropterus lyciades
CCCTTTTATATGCTAACCAAATTTGTTCCAAAATAATGCATTATTTGCGAAGTTGTTTTTATAATATTTATTCTTATCCAATTATATAATATTTATTCTTATCCAAATAAATTCATAAATTCGTTTTCTTTGTAGTAACTAATACGCGGGTGAAACCGTGGGGCGCAGCTAGTATAAAAATAAAACTATAAATAAAACGCTTTCTACACTCATGGCTCCACAGTAGGATTTTCTCTTGTGTCGTGGGTTCCAGACCCAGAACAGAAGTCTAAACTCATCATTCAGATGCCTGTCTGGCCGGGGATCGAACCCGGGACCCAGTGCGTGTTAGACAGGTACGGTGCCGGTCCACCACGTGGATCGTCAAAATATCTACGTTTTATGTTGCTTTAAGAATCGTACGCAGATTGCTTTCTGAAAATAAATTCTATCACCAAGTCAATCTATAATTACCGTATACTGTAAGTATATTATTAAAAATATTGCTTATGACGATATATATAAACATGATGATCTATAATCTTCTTAAGACTTATTCTCACTATCATCATTGGATCTATAATGATAACTGATTTATCAGATATTTTAATAATCTAACATAAATCGTTATTTCCTCAACAATCGTCACACCAAATTCCAAATATTCAAACAAAACAAGACAACCATATACATTAACACTTTTGATTTGACGTATAAACAAGCATAAGTAGACTACTACTGAGTACATACTTTCCAAAAACCCGTCCGTCCCATTCAACAATACGATTCGCGAGCCTTCGTATAAAATCGCTTACTCACACACTCGCTGAATATTCACGCACACTGCACGTATGTGTAATAGGGTTGTAACGGAACATTGCATTCTCATAAAGCTTAAATGCAGTTTTAATATATCTGTAATATTTTTTTTTTATTTTCTGATTTATAGCTTTCTACTCCTTCCACGTGTCGTTTACTAAATTCAAAATTATTATATTGTTTTGTACGTATTATAATAAATCGTATGTATGTTTTACAAATTACCCTTAAATTTAAAAATTTCGACGATATTTCATCATGCTGGCTAATCTGATACACTTTGAACACATTTCAGGAATTCCGACCTCACGTTGTATCACTTCACTGTTAAAAAAAAATAAAATTAATTTCTGTTAATGAAAAGTACGAATTTTGCAAAAAAAAAAACACGCAACACCTCAATTTTATATTTCGGACCTTAACTTATGAAACATCTGCGGTTCTACGTTTTTTATTCGAGACAACACTAAAAATTGACAATCACATATCTCTTCCTACTATACTATTCATAGATCTACTCCTATCTATTTTTCTTCAAAAGTATGTTTGTACCTGAACTAAACACATACTAAACCACAACCCTAGCATGCAGTACGTGTGTAGGAGCGGCACGCGACGGTACAATCACAACTAGACGCGGACATTGGCCGCCGGAGAAAGCGGCATCAGCTGATTGAGTCGTACGCGGTAACCTTTTGCCTTGATTTGCGACTGTATTGTATGCGAATATTCGCTTGGGCAAAGACACAAGTTTTAAAGTTCAATCATAAGAAAGTATAGTCTACAGGTGTCCTCTGACCTCAAGTATGGTTTTCACCTCGTTATTTTTAGGGTTGCGTACAAAGGTTAAAAATGGGACCCTATTACTAAGACTCTGCTGTCTGTCTGTCTGTTACCTGACTATCCCCTTGAACAGTGATAGCTAGATAGTTGAAATTTTCACAGATGATTTATTTTTGTTGCCCATATAACAATACAAAAATTAACTAAAACAGAATAAAATAAAAAGTTAAGGGGAAGCTCGCCTACAACAAACATGAATTTTGCCTTTATTTTTTGATGAAGTAGCAAACGAGTATGTAACTTACCTGACGCTAAGTTATCACCGCTCATGAACATCTGTATCTGTATTTTTTTTGTTAAGCTCTGTTCTTCTATATTTTATAATATTGTTGTTCTTTGTTTTGTTTCTTAATTTACTAAGTTTGTAGAAAAGTAGTAATATTTGTATATGCTGTTCACGCCTATAATTGGCATGCACACATAGTTTGTAAGAATCTTTTTCCAGAACCTATGTTAAGAATTGTGTGTAATGCTGTCGGTGTGTAAATAAATAAAATAAAATAAATAAATTCTTTTATATCTTTACCGAACTGGGGTTATACCTGAGTCGATCACAGGTGTAGTGCCGCTCCTGATGACTAAGATGAGCACCTCATTACATATCAGCCTGCTTATGGATGATTAGTGTCGTAATGGAAATTTAATGAGTATAAGTACATTATTTGATTACTTTCAAGAAAGTCAGATTTGTATAGGTTCAGTTTTGAAGGTTGTCATTAAAAGATTACTTTGTCAAATAGTTAAAGTATTAGTATATAAAATATTATTATTTACAAAAATATTAATTATATTACCACTAAGCTTATGTACAAATTAGGATGATAAGAAAGATACTTTGTCATATGATTCTCATAATCAATGAAGTGTAACTTAGACACTAGTGTCAAATATTATTTATTTTTTCTTTTACGATATTTTTTTACATCCGTTCTCGTATATAATAGATTGACCATAATTAATCTAGTATCAATCGACAATATACGAACAAAACTGTTTTTATAGTCTAATCCGTTATAATTCGGAATATTACACTCGGTTATTACATTTTTTTAATTCTAAGTCTGAGCGTTTGTGCCTTTTGAATGTCCATTGCATTTTTCAACAGACAGTTCGTACGCTGAAATTATGTCGCGTCTAAATATCTACATACAAAAGCAGTTCAAACGATTATATTTAGATTTGGTACCAGACGATCTATCACCAATTCCAAGTTAATGAAGCGTGTGGTCCGTCAATCCGCAGCATTAGGTCAGGAGCGCCTGCCGGGACCGGTCCGCGACTTTCTCTTGGGCGCAGCCGCAGCGAACCGGGCTTGACTACGGTTTTGCATTGGCTATTAGAAAATATACCGCCTTACTCATTTACTTTAGGACTATAAAATTAAAATGCAGAGCTTAATACGAGAGATTGGCAACTATTATATGAAGATTGGAATAGCGCAGTCATGAAATATCGGATTGTTAGACTTTATATGAAATTGAAGGAAAGAGATTTAGTAGAATTATTATCGCACATAAATATCTGTAATCAACCTATGATAGATTTGGAATCTTATTTAAATTCTGTAAGAGATAAAATTGCGCAGTAAGTTTGAAGGTTTGTGTCTTTGTCTGAGAAATTAATATTATGTAAAACGTTTGCTAAATCCTTTATTCATTCATATTAATATTTTTTTATAAGAGTGAAGTAACAAACGAGCAGAAACGGGCGTGACATTTACCTCCCCGTAGAACCATACTATTTCTACCAACTTGAAAATCTCTAGTCAAATGCAATACTTAAGTATCTAATCTAATTAAGAAAACAAACAATCACTGATTAACAGACAACGCCACACAAAACGACAGACAATCTGGCGACTCTAGAATCGTGGAAAAAACATTATTATTATATAGAGATTCTTCAAATAATTTTGACGGACAACAATAAACTATTTTAAAAATCACTTAGAAAAGAGGTCCTAATAAAGAATGATGATTTGTGCATAAAAATAATTTTGATATAGTACTTTAAATAAGAAAATATATGAAAAGCTGTGGTTTTAATGTTGTTTGTACATCATCTTGATATACGAATGACAAAACATAGCAACAAATCTTAATTGAACGATCGGCATGCAGTACCGTTGAAAGATAATATGAGGAAACTCTACCTCCTAGCGCACAGTAATCGGAACCGCGCTACCTCGGAGAAAGTGCCTAACATCCGTTTGCAAGTCTTCGGATGAACGCTAGGGATTTGAATAACGATGTATGTATGGATATATCGATTAAAATATTTTCGGTACAATACTATGTAATAGTCATATACTAAAAAAGGTTCAAAAGCTGAACCCTACATCTTATATTATTTTAACATACGAATATACCATATCCCTTAAAAGACCGTAAAAATAGACGTGTTTAAAGATAAATTGTATGAATTTATTATTAAGATATAATTTAAACGCATGATAACGAGATATTTCGAACCAATCAGTAATTATTTAACGAGTAATCGGTATTATCGTTAGCCTCGTAATAATATCGATAACTTTGTATAAACATTATCTATCGATTGAATATACATAATATTGTCGCAACCCTAAGTAATGCTAGAGTCGTAGACTTGACTCATCCTGTGATGGTGAAATTACGACCACGACTACGAATCAATATTTTCCTCTTATGTACTGTTTAGTTGGATATAGTTTTGGTAAAATTAGATTCAGTTGTTATCCAAGTAAGATTGAAAGATTTTCTATTTTTGGTCATGTACAAAATGAAGACATAAAATTTGACTTAATAAAAACTTTTTAATGTTGCACACGCATGATATGACGCGTGGCGGAGCGGTCACTATACCGGTCTGACTCGCAGTCAGTCCCGAGTTCGATCCCCGGCCAGACATAAATCTGAATGATGAGTTTAGACTTCTGTTACGGGTGTTTGTGTTTTGTCAATGGCACCCACGACACAGGAGAAAATCCTACTGTGGGGCTATGAGTGTAGAAAGCGTGTATTAATCAGTGTATTAATCAGTGTATATACAAAACCATGTATACAACACATACAAAAATATAAATTAAGATTCGCAATGAAGTTAATTGAAAAATGAAACAAAGCCATCCAAATTTTTATTTTAAGTACCTCTAGCAATGTCGTATGTGGCAAAAAAAGAAATTTTAAATAAAGAACACATGCATACAGCTAACAATAAGGTTCTTTAGTGCACATGTTACCAAAAACATGTAGAGCATTGTAGAGTAGCTTTCTCATCGCGTGAGGCTTTCTCCGATGATAAAGGACCTACGACAGATGTCCCGCGAACCCTTCAATCAGTCAATATTTGAATTTGGGAGGTAAAAAAAGGAGCATGTGTTGTCTGTGGGAATGTGTGGGACGCATTTGTGCTCGGTAATTGATGGTACTCATTTCACTGTTTACATTTTTGTTTGGAAAATAATATTTTTGAACTGTTCATAATTAAATGCTGGGTGAAAATCATAAGATTTTCATAAGAAAGCCTGAAGTTTCATCTACTATTTTGTTTATTGGATTGTTGAATTTAATTGAAAATTGTTTAAAATTTTATAAAGTTAGGTTTGAAAAATGTATAATTAAAAAAAGTCACATTTAAACTTTCACCACATACGTTAACAAAAGTTTAGCTTGTAACATTTATTCATTCGATTTATTTAATATCTTATTGTTGAATTTATTATTCACAAAGAGGTACTTCATCATTGATCAACTTAAAAAATCACTAAAGATCAGTCAAAACATTTGTTACAGTGACTCAAGCAAACGTTTTTATAAATTTTACGCACCTGTCGAAGGGAGAGTACAATAAGTTTGCTGATGGTTATTTGATATGTATTTAAATATTTTGAAAGATTATTTTTTACCCCCACAATAGTAATAAAATCTTACATTAATACTTTATCCAGATATCCGATATGTTAGTCTTTATTTCAGAGCTTAGTCTTGTATTAGTATTACTTAAAAGAATTTTAGTTGGTTATAACAATAATTAGGAATATACACAAAAAAATACTTGAATCTGGTTTGCTATATATGTATATTAGACAATAAGCTGAAATATAAAAATTCACATAAAAATGCAATAATGTGTATTGCATTTTTGCATGGTGATTGTGATGTAATAATAACCTGTAATCTATACGCCTATTAATAAAGCCAAAAATTTTGATATATGTTAAATATTTGCTACCTGTCATATTTAATATTAAAATAAATTAAATTTGTAATTTATAGGCATATTAATAAAATCTAAAATTTGAACATGTCTTAAATTTTAAGCTACCTGTCCAAATCATTGTGCCCTAACAAAAGACATCAACGCACTTCCTCACCTTCTAAGGCATCGAGTTACAACACGTGTTTCTCATCCGTTTATTAAAACGATTTCCGGTACTTCCGGCTTCGATAAATAAAGGGTTATTTACTATTTAAGGGAACCTCGTAATGACGGGGTGCTGTGTTTTTCTATGAACGCATGGGATCCTATTTTTTCTACCCTTCCCTTGACCCAGTTTGTATCAACTATTGATTTTTTTGATATCCCATTAATAAGTTATATCAGGTGTTATAATTCTAACTTGTCACATGTAAAGTCAAGTACACAATTCATCCGTATTTACAAGGTTCGTTTCTAAGTGATCTATGATTACGTGATATTTTTAAAAACAAATGACTTATTAGGTCGTGGATTATGCCATTTGCTTGTTTGTAAAGTAATTTTGAATTTTAATAAATTGCAACACTATCAATAATTTAGTAATAAAGTCACTACAAAGATACGTATGTTTCATAATAGTATCATAACATCAAGTATTGTTTTGTTTGAGTACAATCAAATAAAATTATTGATTCTTGCAATCTCGGTAATATAATATACCTACCCATATGTTGTTTAAATATCACAACAGTATAACACGTCATCAAAGTTTTGGTGTAAACGTAGAACGGTAGAAATAACAGTTATTTTTTCTTAAAACGTACTTAAAGCTCATTTAACCCGATCCCTCTAAAAATCAAGCCTTCCTAAGCGAGTTTTTAGTTGTATAGGAATGAACAAGACGGCGCTTTACGTTAGAGTGAGAAAAAGTCCGGGCAACGTCCTGGTTTGTCAATAAACTTGACCCACATTTCATTGAGAGCGAGTCTTGCAGGAACCTTAGATAAGGGTTCGTGCATCACGTCACACTATTTGGTATGACGTCACAGTGCCATTATAATTAAATGAAGCAATTTAGGAACTCTTAAAAATGAGTATTTCTTTATATACATACTTATTTCGTAAGTTAAATATATCTTATAACAATTCTAAATTTTCGAAAACAATCATCCGAAAAGATTTATTTATAACTCTGCACTAACAATACAAATTTTAAGACTATTTAGATATTTTTTTGACATTTCTTTATCGCAAAATACTTCTGTTTTTAATACGCGCTCTTTTTCAAAAAAACGTCAGATTTTACTCATAATATATCGGCTTCAGCTTATTAAAACTTTTGTTCAATAACTACAATTTTAAATATATTACTATATATCTTCTGCATCAAATATTATGACTGATTTGTTTAGATGTATAAAGCTACATCTCAACAAATCTTTCATAATAGAAACATATAAACAGATGTACATGTGAATAAGCTACACATATTCATGCTCAGATGTATATTTACATGTATATGTGCTATACATATTCATACGGTCTCTACATCAATATGGACGCGTCTCTACTGAGGTCCTTGTCCGGCGTAACGGTCTGTCGACGCTCTCCTGACCACGGATTAGGCTCGTATTACTGATGCTGTTTTACAACGTCATTTACTATCTTTTATGGCCTTTCATTTGAATAACAATTGCCATAATATAGTAAATTTAGTTGTATACGAGTATATTGACATCAATCGTATGTTAATTAGAAAAAAAATATTTCCATTTTGCAACCGTATAACGACTCATATTCTGGCACGTCAAATATTTTATTGTAAAATAAATAACTAATGGCAGATCAATTTCTAAAATAAAATATACGTATGCGTTCTTTCAGTCAATTTTTGATATTTATAGAGTTCGTTTCTAAGCTTATATTATTATATTCCTATGTGTTTAGTTTTGTTACTTTTAATGCCATTGTAATAGAAAGAAGAAAAAAGACATGATGTACCTGTTTTTGTCCTGTATTAATAGTAAACTTTACAATCGCTTCACTGATTTTTAAAAAGAAAAAAGATTTTGTTTTTAACCCACGAGGTTTTTAATAATCAAATTAATCACACGAACACTAAACATACGTATCATAAAAAGTAACCACCGGTGAAATTAAAACCGCTTAGGATAACTCAGCAAGCGTATAGTAACAGTTAGTGCAATAAAGTAACTAGAAGTGGCTAGCAAATTTGATTTGTGTCCTAATTTTGAAATGAAATTATGTGACAATTTAACTAGGATATAAATTTTGTTGGATAGACTTATTTTATACTTATGATACAGACTTACACAATTTAACGCATAAACGTAATTAAATTTAAATAATAATTATTGTAAATGTGAAGGGTTTAAAATTAGCCTGAAGGCCTGTAAATTGTCTTTAATTTTCTCCGATATATATGAAGTTTAGCGAGAAATAAATCGTGATGGAATATAATCTCAACCCTTCTTACTCAAACAGAGAATGTGTGCAAGGTCAGTTTATTAAAATGTTTACACTGAATTAGATTTAGAATTAAAAAAAAATACCTTGTTATTGAAAGCTATACCTTGTGAATATTGTATTTGACATTACAATGTCCAGGAATTACCAGAAAGTCTGATACAGATTGATTACTGTATTAAAATGCAACTTAGAAGACAATTTAAAACACCTATTGTGATATAGCAAAGTAAAGTCACTAACCTAAAACGTAAAGTCTGGAAGCGGCCACGTGGCGGGCACTGAACGGCCTTGGAGCGCGGCCGAGCGTGCGCGCAGTTAGCTGCGTCACTCGCTAACTGTACCGCACGTAAAGCGGGCTCTGCATTTGTTGTAGAAAACTAAATTTACTGAACCGAAGCACGTTGCTGTAAGGCTCTTTTAGTACGAACATATTTAAGTCTATTTTGGATTCGGTTTTTGTTAATACTCTTAAGGAATGTATATTTCAAACATTTCATGAACACCATGTACATACATATATGTATAATAATATTATATAGTTAGGTATATCGTTTTATATTCAAGTTTAAATTTTATTTCCAATCAAAATATATTATTGCATTTTTGATGTATTATTTAAGCACGTATTTTTAAACATATTTAAGTGTTATTTTTTACATTATATACGAGTAAAGCTGTATATGTCAAATATTAATTTCCAGTCATTTAATTATATTAAATATTATGTTTACGATATAACGTAAGTATATACAAAGCATTTTTCACATGCGAATCGAGCCTTATTGCATCCATGCCGCAGTGCACGTGTGCGCGTTATTGTAGATTCATGTTGCGTTATTGTGGATGTAGAGTTGGGTGCAGTTAGGACTCTATGTAATAATAAGGTTTATTTATTCATGTTCATAGAGTATCGTTTGTATTTCGCTATGTTAAGTGCGTATTGCATGCCGTAGCTTACCTTTAGGTTAATGAAATACAAATATAGAAGTACAAACATATAAACGTTTAATATATCATACTTTTATGGAAATTTATGTTTTTGCTGATAATTTTGCATCAAAGAGCGTATTTTTAATTTGTCATTGTAAAATGCGTGGTGTAGCGATTGGATTTCGTATTCAATTCTTAGATATGTAAATGAATGTAAATTTCTATTCTGGGTTTGAGTATTTCTATATTAGCTTTGTGTTTATCCATTTCACACGTGACACGGGAAAAATCCTAGTATGGGAGTATGAGTGTAGAAGGCGTTAATTAAATAACATAACATAAAATCCGACGAGAATTATTTGGAGTTTTGCGGTAAAGTTCTACCTGCCTGGAGTGACTGCAAATGGCAATTTTTTATAGTGAATATCGTCCACGAAGCAGTTTAAATATAACTTTTGGAAACAATTATTGAAGGGTGACATACGCTATTGGTTTTACAAGCAGACAACATTATATATACTCATACATCTGTTTCTCTACAATTTGTATACCTTAATTACAAAACCTTTTTTTTTACGGGTGAAGGGGGGGGGATCCTCTAAAGATATTCTAACTTTTCGGGGAAAAGCAGAGTTATGTAAGATTTTATTTACTACAACTCCCTCGGTGGCCTCAATGTTTAAATATATACCCGGGATGTCAGATAGAACACACCGGTGCTTCAGGTCCAATTAGAAAACCAAATACCAAATTATAAATAATAAAATTAGAAAACTTTTGAAAAACAAGAAATGAAACATCAAATATTACGGGTTACGCTTTCTCAGGATCAAAACACAAACAATACCTAAATGAAATCTTACAAAATTCTCTGGAAAGTTGAAACAATGAAAATCACTTTCCACCACAAAATATTAGTTTTAACAGACAAATAACAAAGGTAGCAAAGTGCAGAGCGCACTAATGCTCAATGGAGCGTCGCTGTGGATCTAGGCTGCGCGCTCTGCAATCAAATCGAAAGTGTCGCAAGTTTCTTTTGCGTTGGGTCCTTGGTGGCAAAATATGTATTGTAAAATAAAAAAATAAACAAAAAAAACATAACTTTAAAAACTTATAAACGTTGTTTTGTTCTAATTTAGGAGGGAGAAACAATTAGACGAGACGTTATCAGATGTCCAATTTCAGATAGAACCTCAATCCTATATGTAATCATCATATACATGTATGCCATACATAATTATGTATATATATATATATATTCAATGCATTACATGATTATTTATTTATTTATTTAGACTTATCAACTAGATTACATATTTGACACGTTATTGTACATACATGGCCATAAAGATGACAAATATAATCTTAATTATAGATAAGTACAGCTAACTTAATTGAGTGCATAAATATAACTAAATGACAATTGATATTATTAAAAAAGAAAGTAGTTGTGTGACACATTTGTAATACATATATACATAACATAAATATATATACAAATACATATATATTTATATAGTTCAAGCCACATATGACTTACGGGGATATAGATGGGACAGGGTTAAATACTTTGTTAATTGTACTTTTAAATAATATACGTTAATTAATATACGTTTAACCAACAGGGGAAATATAACAGATAAACTTCATTAGTTAATTTGGTTCGTTCAATCAGTTCATTTACTATTTTTATATGAAAGCAGTTGGAAACGAACATGCAATCTACCTGAAAGTAAGAGGTTGCCGCCCATGGACACCTCCGATCAACCACAGATTAACGTAGCAAGAATCCTATCTAAGGTCGACCAGAGATGTGTTGCGGCTCCCGAGGACCATGATGGTAGCGTCATACAAAAGTGAGGCGACAACTTTTAATCGAAAAACAAGAACTACTTTACGCTATAAATATGCATGGCGGCGGTTTCTCGCAGATCGAATCATATATCGAGTATGTATGTATATCTGATGATATTGCTATTATGAAGCAGTATGAAGCATGGTAATAATTACCAGAATTTTTCGAGATTTTTTAACAGCGGCGTGTTTGTATAACTGAGTCATACGAATCGAATACAGTACTAGTTGATACGACAGTCATAACTCATTGCGTTTGTTTTGCACGCGAGCACGCAAGATCCTAGATCTGCTTACGAAGCGTTGCACTCGTGAAGATGTTGTTTGCTATAAATTCTTGTGAATTAACTAGAATTCATATAGGCAAGGTAGTGGATTGGTTAAACGTTTATAGAAACATGAAATCTATATACATATATAAAAGGAAATTCCGACTCACTGACTTATACATATATCAACGCGCAGCCGAAACTACTGTACCTAGAAACTTGAAATTTGGTACAGGGGTTTCTTGATGTAAATAAGCAATAAAAAGCTAGTAAAGCATAATTTCTGAAAGTAGCTACTCGGCAATGCAAAGGTACATTTCCAATGCTGCTGCGAATTCTGCCTTATAAAAGTAGTGTTAAGCGTAGTTTTAATCTGGTTGAAAGGCTGTAGGCTGTATGTATGTAGTAAGTAAGAGACCAGAAGATATAGTAACTTACTTCTCAAGCGTTGCAACGTATTTTGGCTGAACTTACGTTGGTCAGTGATTCTATTAGGAGTTGATTAGGTGCTAATGTGCGTGAGCAGTAGTGACTACTATTTGCTAATGCTCTTTTCTAAAAAATAAAAAGCATTTTAACTATGACTGAGATGATAAGCTTATTTAAATTAAATGTTTGCATGCTTAACCATAAATAACCTACTAATAGACATGGAATTTCAACAATAATCCCGTTAATATCCACTACAGAATATAAACCTAATCAACGCAAACGTCAAAGAAAGATCAGCAGCAAACCCAATGAGATGACAGTTTAAAATTAAAAACCACACAATACCCAGAATTAAAATTCACAGAAGCGCCATTCATTCTACCGTAAGACCACCAAAAGGCTACACGGTAAATCGGAGCATAAAAAGTGCTACGGCGAAGTCGGTCAGAAACAAAAGCGTAGCCGCACCACGTAGGCTGTACTTGACTTTGAAAGGAGGTTTGGCGGCCAATCGCGAGAGGGGGAGGGGGGCTGGAAAGTGAAATGCTCGTTCGCGGCTAATTGCTACGGATTTGCATTGCATGGAGTAAAGTGGTTCAGAGATGACTAAATGTAAATGTACTGTGAAGAACGATTGGATTTAATTAAGTCATGCATGCTACTACGTTTTTTAATTACTTTATTCAGATAGGAAAGATAAAATGATTCAAATATAATTCTTTTCGATTTTCTCTTACGAACTCATAACTATCCTAGACTATTTACGAATTTGATTAATAAATAATCAATTAAAACTATTTTAATTAGATAAATAAAAATATTTTAATTAGATATTATTTACTATTTTTATTGTGATAGATTTATTATTTTGAATATTATTCAGGCTTCAGTCTAGATGTTTTTGAATATTATTTGAATACGAAGCAACAAACAGTATTACATGCATTAAATTTATGAAATTATTAACGAGTAATACTTTACTTTTTATATTTATTATAATCTTATCTATTAATAAGATATATATATTTTAGCTTACATTATACTTACATACATAATTACATTACTTCTATAACTATATACATATATTTGATACTGTAATGGGCAAATATAATAGTTTTTCAGAAGCTCATAAATGTAACGCATGTTTGATGTAATTTTAACGAAAAATTCTAACCTAACACTGTTCCTTTCATCTTAACCGAGTATTTATACCAACAAACAAAAAAACACTATTTTATTTGTATACGTGACAGCGCGTTGCATCCGCGAACGGCAGGATGCCCAAAATTTTTGACCCAAATACTTGTGTCTCGATAAATTCCGACGAGAAACCCGAAAAGTGACCTCAGTGCTAGAGGTAGGTTGAGTTAATTACAGTGGTTAACGAGGCCTTGTCGTCAGTCTTTAAAATTTAAAACCTGCTTTTTATTCAGTCGGTAGCGGGCACACCGTTAAGACTCATCCTGTGACGAGAATTTTAAGATCAAATCAAATTATTTGATTCAATGTTGTGATTATATTCGAAGGCGAAATCATGTAAAATGATTATGGTTGTACTTTTTTTCTTTTATTATGGACTTTCAATACCATATTAATTTAAATAATTATTGACTACCTTAATGACAAACGTGATAATTTTATAAATTAAATATGCTATAATTTAGTAGCCTATCTAGTATGTTAAGACCAGTTTTGAGATAATTTTAATTACTTGATTTAATATTTATCATTTAACTTTTTATTGTTTTGTTTTGAATTTTTTTACAAAAATGGCGGAGTCTGTAATTATTAGCAAAATTAAAGTACATAAATTATTAAAATGGTATTAATCGCAGTACAATATGATACAATAAACCTAGTTAAATAATAAAACATCTCAAATTTTAAATATCTAACACTTTTGTTAACTCTTAATGTAAATAAATAAATAGTAATAAATTAAAACAAGAGACTTAATCGTACGTTTCAAAATAAAATAAAACAAATAACTAACTAAAAGAAGGGTGTAACCGAAAAACAATTACGGGGCATTGAGATCGGCGGCGTGGTTCCGAAAACCGTATTGAGGTCGACGTCCCGTTAGGGACCAAACCTGTTCGGATTCGGCAGGACCACCGCTACATAGAACTAGCCGGCTGTACTCTTTATGTAAAATGGAGGATTTTATTCATATATTTAAATTCTTGATATGCTTCTAACGCTAGTTCAGTGCTTTTAGAGAAACAGATTTCAAATTCTATCAGTAATTAATTGTTAACCCTATTTTTTTATTTTCATCGTGGTCAGAATGACAGGTTGCACAAGATTTTTGTGAATATTATTATTATTTAGATTATTATTTACACCAAAATTTAGGAAACGTTAATTTTAGGTGATAAAATATTACGTAATCAATCAATCAAAAATATCCTGACAACTATTCGAAGTATTCAACGCTTCTAAAACCGAATTCAAAATTAAGTTTGTCATAAATTAATCTCATAAACTTTAGTGTTCAAAATGACCACATGTCAGCAGCCAGCATATTTAGTGCCACTGCGTGATATAGGCTCTCCTTAATAAGGCTTTTTATCAATAGTTACTGCGCCTGGAATGCATCTTGATGATCCCAGTGTACTACATAGGAAGACTCCGTAGTCCATCTCCTAGATTTTATTTTTTAGTTGCCTCCTATGGCATCCACAGGAAGAATGAGAGTGTTGCTATTCAAGAACGGCACCACACGGCACGGCTCGATCTGTTTACACTAACTAATTCATGTACTATATTACATTTACGGTATTCTTGCATATTTTAATACGTTACAACACAACGGACACAATTTGTTACGTATTGTCTGCCTATGCGTACTATATATGTAGATTGCCCGCGATATTAATAAGAATGGATAATTTACTATGTGAATAAGGATACTTACTGTATCTACCAATAGAATACATTACGGAGTATATACGAATATATAAATAATGAATATATTTTGTGTCTAACATTATAAGCCCATTGCTTTCCTATTGTTGCGCATTTTTGTTCCCAGTTTTTCAATTAATAATCGAGACGTACTCTGAGGCCAAGTCCGAGTGAACGTTAAAAAATATTTGGAGAAGTATTCGTATATTGTAGTAGTAGTAGTAGTAGTAGGAGATGTATTCGTGGAGGACACATATTAATATACTTATGTAAACTTAACAATTGTTAAATCAAAGAATATTTTTTGTACTCAAGAAGTCATTCTTAAAGTTAGAGGTATGCGCCTTTGATTTAAACGCAATATTAATAACGTAACGTAGTGTCAATATTGGCCAATATAGACAGTATTGGAACTCTCGACACGAAAAACAATGCGTACAAAAAATATATTTCTATATCGATATTCTTATATCGTAATTTAATAAAAGAAATTGTAGTTCAAATTTAATTCAATTTCAAATGTTATTTCAAGTAGAAGAAATTTTAGTTCAAATTTCAGGTCATAGTATCGTGATTAAAACAATTTAAATTACTTTTTAAGGTGGTAGAACTCTTTTTGCTTCGAATTCAGCGGCGCCGCCATACCTTTTTTGCCTAATAACAGTAGTGTTAAGCATTGCTCGTGTTCTAATTTGAAGGTATTGTTAAAGGAGACATCGCGCAACTCATCTGTGACCAACGACGACGACGACAGTATGCGGTATGACGGTATCTATTGCTATAAGTATGTACATTATAAAAAAATAAATATGCATGAAATTCATACACAGCAGAAGCACATAATAATTATTATTTCTCATAAACGAAACTTGAGCTCTTATACAATCTACTAAATGAAATCGTTATCGAAATTCAGAAAGGGGTATAGCGCCATCTAGTTGTAGAGCCGACAACTGCTTTCATAACGCATTTTAGTCTCATCAAATTTCAAATCACAACGATTCTAAAGAAATTTTTCCTTCAAATATGAAATTTCTAGTATATCTACCTACTACGTTCCCATTTCAAACAAGCCTTAAACTTGAACTATTTTTACTTGATGAGCGTTAACAGACTGCATTTTTGTCTACACCAATTCACAAACTTCAACATAAAGTCTTACCGTCAAACTTTCCAAGGTAGGAAACTTAACAAGTTCACAAGCTAAAGGTAATGATGGCACTTCGCGAGTCGTGAGTCGTGACAGGTGACACGAATGCCAGCCTCGTAAACCTACATACGGCCACATTTTTGACAACACGTGGGCCACTTTAGAATACTGCGCTTGAAAATCGTCTTGGAGTTTGTGACTCCGTTAACAACCGTGTTTTCTTTTTATATCTAAAATATTACTTTATTTAAATACCAGTATATGAATTATAGCATTTTATAAATTTTATTTACAAAGGTGACATTTTAAAATTGTTCTATTTTTTAATTAGTGTTTTTTTTCCTAATTAAAATTATTTTAAAGTAAACAACGTGCATGATAATTATGAGTTTATTTAACAGTTAATTAAATAAAAATGTTAATTATAAGTAATACTATATATATGACATCAATTAATAAATAACTATGCTACTAAAGTTCTCATCATTAAATCATGGCTTTTTATAAATATTATTCTCTACAAACAAGATTAATCACAGTTAACAAAATGTTAGTGGAGGATCTTAGCACTGGGTTATCATTGCTTCAATACCAGTACGATATTAAAAATATAAGTATCTATAAAAAATACAAAATATATTTTTTTATTCTTTTACTACGCCATTTATTCTCAAAAATAACGCCCATCGCAAATTTTACTACCAAAACACATGAAACATTCCAACGGTACTCGTGCTACTGTTTCTGCGGACCGTACTCCGTGAACAGCTAGCTGTTTAAAATTCATCCCGCGAGCTCATCAGCCTTAACAGCCTTAATTAGAGGTTGCGTCGCTACGGAAACAAATCGCTTTAAATTTTTGGAAATGTACACTTGTTAAGTCGAGTGCTCTGCAAAAAATATGTAATGTTATTTTAGATTGCAGAATTATACACATCATCTTTGTAAGGATTTTTTTAGATTATTTTGAAAGAAGAATATTTTTTGCAACTATTATTATATTGTATTATTAGCAATATGGTTTAAATTTTTTGATTTTTTAAACTTTACAGGAATTAATTTGTATAAAATTTTAATAAAACTTTTTAACAAGAGTAAATCTATTGCAGTTGCGTTCTCCGTGTGAAGGTACAGAACTTATAATAAAATCATATTTAATCTGCTATAATACGTAATAAAATAAAATTATAAGAACTTCTAATACTTACTGACTAGCAAGCAGCTGTGTAGGTTAAACCGACGGCAGCACTTGTATAAATGTTTGACGCAGAAGTTTTTTACATGATGCTAAAAAAAGATCTGAGAATCGAATCCAAATCAGTTTCTTGGGTATATTAGATAATCACTCATTTTGCCGATAAAGAAAAACACCGGTAGAAAACCACGTATGTAACTTCTTTAAAAATTGTTTTATGGTTTAAAAAAAAGTGCAATAAAAGATTTATTTTATATCTGGTGATGCATTGGCGATTAGGTGTTACTAATTTCCGACTTCAACACGCTTATCAACACATCCACTACGGATGTGTTGATAAGCAACGGTGTGTAAGTTCAACGTATTCAAAGTATTCAACATTGTGACAATAATTAATTGATAAAACATACTCTTGCAGGTTCTAAAAAACTACTGAACCATTCATATATGCCACAAACTTTCGCATGACATTAAATATAATATATTAGTACGATATTTATGATATCATCATAAAACCTCTTACTCATAAACCCGATATCTTTCCGCTCATCAATTAACTTGATATCTTGTGTCTGTCCATCAGTCTGATTGTAATCACAGGTATCATAAATAAATATTTATGGCGTGATTTGGTACAATAGATAAGCTTAAGCGTTAATTAGTCGCTTACATTTATTTGTCTTATCACTTAATCTGCTAAGGCCGGACTTTAATAATAACGATTAAAACTACAACATCCATACTTTTTTTGCCTTATATATTTGATTCTATTTTACCACCAAAATTACTCCGTCAGTACGACCAGCACAAGTCTATTCTGGTTTGAAGGGTAAATTGTTTAAACAATTGTTATATTTAAACAATTTTTATACAGCAGCAATACGAAAGCTCGTGGATGATAACGCCGCAGACAAACTTCACTCCATTTTTTTTTTGTTCTCGAAGGGGAAACCTTCAAAAGGTACCCGACGCCGTGGGAGCGACGCCGTGTTATGTGGGATTTTTACCGCACTAAAACCCCACCGGTGGCCGTCCTCGACTTTACAAAGAGGACTCCGGGATTTCCAAACGAATGCAACCGGAGTCCTCTAAGCGCGTTGCCCCGTCGGGCTCCAGCCAGGTGAGAGGCCAGGACCACCGCACCATCTAGTTTTTACGACGGTATGCGACCATACATGCCGTCGTTCTTCCTGGAGTTGCCTGGCTGGACGATTTGAGCTCCTACTCTTGCTGCCCGCTATCCCGGAAGGCCCTTTTAGTCACCTCTTACGACAGGCAGGGATACCGTAGCCCTATTCTGATGCCAGAACTACAGGGATGAAGCAAACTGCACTCCTATCATCTAAAATATTATCTGAAAGTTGTATTTTGGCAGATTAATTTATAAGACCGAGGAGCATAAAATTAATTGGTAGTAACGCATCTGTAATTAACTTCAAATGCTATACTTTTATTCAAAACCACTATGTTTTAATTAATCGCCTGTTTAAATTAATCGCCTGTTGCCTGTAACTTACACCATATGAACATCAACAATGCAAACTCCCAATTACACGGATCCAGGCGCCGTTACTCCTCCAAATGAAACTTACAATTTTCTTCATATAAAAAGCGGATCGCGATTTTAATTGTTGTTTAAGACGACGTGTGAATTTTGATATAGAAATGAGTAAAGACCGATAGTAATAATTCATTTAATGACTGCGTGTTTGAAATAATAATCTCTAATGTATTGTCTTGTAGGCTATCCTTTTTAAATAAATAAATAAAAAGTAAGTAAGTTGCGTAAGAACAATATAAGCAAACATATTGTATTTTTAGTTTTAATTTTTAATTTATAGTCATTAGTCACATAATTTTAAAAATGTGGTTTGAATTTGTACTACATGATAATTTCAAAAGCATTAAATTGTATATTGCACACATTTACAAAAAGACAAATGACCTGGGTCGCTGCGTTTTTCCTATTTTGATTACGTTTCCAAAAAATACAATAGTTACTTTTAAGGAAGGAAGACAACATTATACAAATTCTATCACATTTAGTCACAAAAATATACAAACCATATATATAGGACGAATCATAATTGACCCTAGTTCTATCATCGTACGCCTTCCGTTCGTTTGTTCCACGACGTACAAAAAAATCCCAAACTTTTCAAAGCAGGCCGCTTCGTTCAAACTGTATCAACAATCAGTATTACTCCAAATATTTTTTGCACTTATCTAGCTGATATTTTGACAGGTGGGTATCACGATAAGGCTGTGTATTCAAGATCCATGTTACCATTCTCGTTTAATCTCGGTCATCGTCGATTGCAAAAGGGATATTTTAAAAACAAAATAATATACAAAGACGTTTCGTTATATATTCTACTTATCACAATTATAACTAGTAAATTATAACTAGTTATTTCATCCTCTGGAATAATACCCTCACTCTAAGTCTTCATATTCTACGCATGTACACACTCAT
The DNA here is from genome assembly GCA_002930495.1 of Cecropterus lyciades. NCBI lineage: Eukaryota > Metazoa > Arthropoda > Insecta > Lepidoptera > Hesperiidae > Cecropterus > Cecropterus lyciades. The sequence goes on from MOOZ01001132.1 coordinate 532,306, forward strand.
ATCATTTGCTACAAAAGGCAACCATAGTGAATACTTACGGCATAACTTGCAAAATTTCGTACATCTTTATCAATATATTTAACTATTTATTATTTAACGTATCAAGCTTCACCTAGGCATAAAACATGGTGATAATGGTAATTAATTCAATCTGATATTTATATTATTAAAACGTATTAAATTATAAAATTAATAAAACATTTTAATTGTGGTCAAACTAAAATAAAGTATTTTCTAAAGTGAAACGCAACTAAGTCATTAAATTGCAGACATTTATTAGTTTATTTACTTAGGTGGTATGAATAGTGTGTACGCCACTTTACCAAGCTGGTATTTTGACAGACCACTATGATGGCGGTAACAGTTAGCCGATGCATAATGAACTAGCCGTTTCGCCACAATACCGTTAAACGATAGGTTTATATACGATTTAATTGTACGGAATTCTGATTGTGCAGTATTCACCTTTTGTAGGTTTAGGAAAGTACCATCGTAGTACGGAATACCGCACCTGTTATAAATTTAACGTCGTTGATGGCAATTTCTACGTTAAAATTTATAACAGCTACGGAATATTATAAAATATAGATCTACCACAATATAAATACTATTATAACGCTTTATATTTATATATTTTCAAAGACAAAGATATTAGTACGAACATCAAAAGTAGTAATAAGTTAGAAATAAGTAAGTAGTAAAATATCTGAAACCAATTAAATAATGATCTAAATTATTATCGTACTTTAAAATAAATTACCTATATTTCTACAAAATAAAAATTATACTCTTTATTACATATATTTATATTTTGACGACCCACGTGGTGGAACGGTCACCATACCGGTCTGGTACGCGGTGAGTCCCGGATGAGTTTAGGTTTCTGTTCTGGGTCTAGATGTTTGTGTATTCGTCTTTTTGTGTCCATGACACCCACGACATAGGAGAAAATCCAGTTTATGGGTGTAATAACAATTTATACTAAGTATAAATTACAAATAAACAAAAATTGCAAGAACGGTCTTATAGTGTAATAGTGATATTTTCTAGGCAACTTTATGGTGTTAAGTTAAATTAACTATGAATATAAAATAAGTAAGGTGAAATAAGTAAGATTTAACAGAAAATTAACGAAATAAAAAGTTTAGGAATAAGTCAAAGATAGCAGTGAAATAATTTGCAATAGATAATTTACACCAACAATTATTTAATATATTCATAAGATTTTATATATAGGAAAATAATCATATTATTGGAATGCAGAGGCAGGATAAGTAGCGCTTTTCTCATCTGCCATCACAATATAAAGTCGGCCAGTAGAGCTCGTAGAGATCATCTATCTTACGCGAGCTTCGTAATAAAGATTATACGATAGAGTAGTTAAGATGGAGTCGATACGCTACGTATTTTACAACGGTTTTATAAAAAATAAAATGGATAGAAAAAGATGTTGAAAGAACATTTAATAAAAATATTGCAAAGTATAACTTTGTAATCTTTTTAGTGTTGTTTTTTTCTTAAAACGTGTTTTTTTAATCTTATTCTTTAAAGATAAGGTAAATAAAAAGTGTAATTCAGAATGTTTCTGGGTTACTTTTAAGTTCTCAGTTAACGCTTTTTTTTGTTCAACAGCTCATGCGTTACATTTTTAATTTATGAGTGAATCTTTAGTTATTATAATAATCCAAATTTCGACATACTGTTCTTTATTATAAAATAATATTACGTTAGTAAAATATACATATTTCAAAACTATAAAATTCATAAAATCACTACAATAAGTGAGCCAAATCATGTCCCAAATGAAAGAGACCTTAGTCACTAGCAGCATTATCGCATTAAATTATCTTTTTAAAATAATATTAACATAGCTAATACTAATAGTTATTACCTACAGATTTTAATACCGCAATATTTGTAGTAGTATTTTGATGTAATTAGCGATGAATTAGTATAAAAAATATGTCATCAATTAAATGTATTCTTCAATTGTCACCGTTAAAAAGATAAGAAGTCTATTACGTCACTGAAGATCAAAGATACCGGCTAGATGTTTTCAGATAAGATAAAGATTGGTTTGCTTCAGCTTATCTGAGCGAGCTTCAGAGTAAGCTATAAAGATCGGGCGATAGCGGAATAAGATATAGGCGATAAGTCACATACTGTTCGCTAACCCATTAGTTTTGTATGTATGGCACGGCTTGGTGCACGTGGTGTTCTAATTTACTTCTCAATAGAAACTGTAGATTTTTTTTGGGATATAGACGTTAAAACGGTACATCGTATATTTTATTATAACTATAATACGGGATATACGGGCAGAATAGTTTAAAAATTGTTATGATAAAGAGTATAAAGGTAATCGAACTTTCTGTGGTTTAAGATTAGGGAGAAACACTAACATGACATTCCAACTTAGTTCACAAGGATAGCAATACGTCAGTGGCCCACCTGAGGTAGACTGCTCCTACCTCTGAACTGATTATTATAGATGCAAATTTCTGGACGGCTTTTTCTACTTATCATTAGTACGATTTCATCTCGTTTTCTCAAACAGACCCTTAGTACGATTTCATCTCGTTTTCTCAAAACATTTGTTTATGTTTTTATCCATGCAATGAATGTTCCACGTTTTTATTATCGTTTTGGGCCATACCTTGCAATATACTTTAAAGTGATAGGCAAAGATGTTCTTTTTTTTTTGAAGAAACATAATAAATTCGTTCTAAAGACACAGGTACAGCTTGCTTTTGTTCTTCTATAATATAAAAATAATAAGTTAAATATTTGAAAAATTTGTTCCATTTTTAACGTAGTTTCTTTTAACCGAAAAGTTAAGTAACATTAACTTTGATAAATTATAACCACTTTTATAAAAAATATTCTCCAATAAGCACGTATAATATTTTGTAAGTACTGACTCATTTTTATATGAATTTGTCACACTTGCTAGCCTGTGACTTTAGTCTTATAACATTTATTTAATGAAAATGGCTGTTAACAGATTTTAAGGCGGAATCTCGAAAATCACGATATCATATGTATAACTTCTATTAATAAATTAAAATAACCACATTCATATTTTATATACCATACAACTTTGATACGTATTTAACTTTATAGAGATTACCCTGTGAGATGTAACGCAGACTTGATCCACATTATTCCTAAGTTAATCGAGCTGGGATATCAGCAAATTGCAAAATTTTGTACATATATCCTATAATATTCAAGATCGCAAGCGAAATTATCTTGAGGAAAGTTTTGAGTCGTAGTACTATGTCAAATAGCAGTTTTGTGATGTTTTAATCAACGAGAATAGTATGTCCGTAGTTAAAAGATAAACAAAGTGTAAAGAAAACAACATTATGAATTAATTAAATTCAATTTTAGAGCTCCCATAGAGATTAAATATTCGTAGTTAATGCCTAAAACATAAATTGAACCCTCTAAATTATAAATTTATATTTTTATTAGCCAGTTAAGCTGAGTGACAATGTCAGTCAGGACATTGCATTTTATACATATATGTACATAATATCATTTCCGTTAGTGGGTCACTGAGTGGAGATATCTTAATAATCGACATAATGACTGCAGACATCCGCTTACTGAATATTAAGAAGAATTATCTGCATGTTAATATCGATACCTTAATTTCATGCAAATAAAAACAGCCAAGTGTGAGCTTACCTGGATAAAAAAACCGTAATTGATCTTCACGGTTTTTTTTTGCCAGTAAAGTAATTTTTTGAATCAGATTTCTGAACAATAATGTTAAAATATCTACTACAAAATATATTATTATTGTGATACCAAATAACCTAAAAATTATATCGCTAGATATGTATAAGTACTCTTAATCGATATCGAAGGTAAAAACATAAACATAAAAAAAAATTGGTGTGGTTCTTAGTACTAAATGTTAGGGTTTCTTACCCAACTGCTAAGAGGACGGTTATGTTTTGACCGTGTATGTATGTACATATGTATCAATTTGCATGCCAATTTGACGAAATGACATTTGACATGTATGCTCTATTGTGTAAAATCTTGGGGTGTTAGTTACTTTTCAAGTTAATATTAAAATGATTATGATTATTTTTATTGTTCAATATTTCTTTGTATACAATATTTGATGTAGACCTATTATCTGGCAGCAAAATGTATTGTTTTTGTGCATATCCAAACAGAGATAAACCAACTTATAATATATCTGACTATGGGAAAAACACTCTTTTTTCAATCAATACATCCTCTTGTTCCGTACCATTATCTATAAACAACGGCAAAAAATCACGTTTGTTGGATGGGAACCCCCCTTAAATATTTATTTTATTCTGCTTTTAGTATATGTTGTTATAGCGGCAACTGGTATACATCATCTGTAAAAAAAATTCAACTGTCTGTCTATGACGGTTCATGAGATACAGCTTGTTGACAGACAGACGGACAGACGGACAACGGAGTTTTAGTAATTGGAACCCGTTTTTACCCTTTGGGTATGGAACCCTAAAAGCATCTAACACAAATACCATTTAACAGATTACGACATGGTCGCGGTTACATGCCTATACTATATACCTACCTATGTATCTAATAGTTTAGGAGTCCATAGCGGATAACCAACGTGACACGTAATTTATATATATTAAGATAAGCTATCTTATCTTTCAATTTGGATCAAACTGCACACGGTGTCCAAATTTGATCGAAATTGGTTTAGGAGTCCAAAGCGGACAAACAATGTGGGACGTAATTTGTATAGATATAAGCTATCCTATCTTTCAAGTTGGGTCAAACTCCACGCGGTGCGCAAATCTGATTTAGAACGGTTATTTAGGAGTTCATCGCGGACAAACAACATGACACATAATTTATATATATTAAGATTAGTAGAATGTGTTTTTATATTTTATTACGGAACACTAAAACTTAACCATAAAAAGGCAATTACTGCTTATCTATGTAAAAATTAATGATTATTTATTGAGTATAATAAAATTATAAAATGCCACCAGAATTAATAATGGTACATCAATAATAATTACGTTTTCATTACATTTAAAAAACAATATAAAATGAGTACAATAATTAACTCAAAAATATTTAACATAATTTAAGCAATATAAGACATAGGCTTATAAGTTAACCAAAAGCTTATGAAAATGACCTGCTAATCGAATCATCCTTAAAAGTAAAATTAAAACTTAAATTGAAATTATTTTGTTCGTATAAGAGCCGTTTATTATATTTGCTTTAACAGGTCGTTGTCATGACAAAAAGTTAGCAATTAATAATCGAAGCGGGTGTACATATTTATTTAGAACTTAGCACACATTTTAATATTGAAATACTACAAACACTTATTCAATGTCTGAGGAGTAAGAAAAAGCGGATTGCGTACACTCATACGCTCACTACGCTCACACACTACCACACAAAGGTATATACGTGTATAACACACGTGTTAGTGTGTGTGCACACATGCATAATTGCTACAAGTCGTAACAAGTCGACGCACACACGTCACTCAGTAGGTCAGTAACGCGTTGATGTCTTTTCTACTAGATAAGTGCTTCGGATGTAGGTTCAGAATTTGTAACGGCGTTGAACGACAATTAAGACCTTTGTTTGTTAATGAAGTTGTAGCGCGTAGTAATTGAGATTTAGATACAGACTTGTCTTTTTTTTTCGCAATTTGACTTTGCGTATGTTGATTTCGATTTTTTTCTTGTATTTTTATGTAGTAGACGCAGCGAGTGAACAAGAAGCCCATCTTATGTTAAACAAGTTGGTTATAGATGTTTATGGGTGACAAAGTCTACTCAACATCAAGTAATATGCCCCTCTACTACTTTCAATTCTTTTAATATCTAAAAAATATTTGTAAATCATATCGTATTTTATTAAAAGACGGGTGATATATGTTTAACATGGACCTATGCGGATGCGGTGTTTTTTATTTGACGCGTGACAAATGTAGACGACCCGCGTGGCGCAGCGGTCATCATACCGGTCTGACACGCAGTGGGTTCCGGGTTCGATCTCCGGCCAGATAGACTTCTGAATTATGAGTTTAGATTTCTGTTCTGGGTCTGGGTGTTTGTGTATACATCGTTGTATGTCCATTGCACCCACGACACAAAAGAAAATCCTACTATGGGGCTATGAGTGTATAAAGCGTTTATGTTTATAGAGTTTTTGTTAATTTTTAGAGAAAACGCAGCGTATTTTCATAAGTTATCTAAAATGCGGTCCCTGACACGACGTTGCAGAGATCAAAAAATGTGAAATTTAATGACCCAAGGCGTACAATTTTTTCGCCTGCGAATTTTTTTATGCAGCTAAGGCTTGTCAGTTTTCTTTGTTATTAATAATAATTTAATTTCGACATAAAACTATATAGTATATTTACATTTCATGATAATTATGTAATTTTGGTTTAAAATAAGATTACAATACTAAGCAGCGAATAGTAATAAATAAAAAATACTTTCATTTTTACTAATAATTCAAAATATAAAAATATTTACTAAAAGCCTTGTTCTTAAAGCGAGCGATAGAAAACCGTATTAGTACCTTCGTGCGAAATGTAAAAGTTGTCAATTAGACGTTAAGTTATTCAATATTGTACAAATTTGGACTTTATGGCGGTGTTATGCGTGCGAGGCTCTTGTGTACTTAACTATGACCTTTCTATTTGCCAAGTAAAAGTAATGCTCCATTTCAAATATTCTTAGTGATTTTTGTACTAAATAGGCGTGTCCCTTATAAAAAAGTCATGTCAAATATACGACAGTGTAAATCTTTGTATGATTACCACATGGATTACTTTTAAACTTAATATACTAAGCTTCCATAATGACGCAATTGTTTTCAAAGCTCTTATTAATAACTAAAACGATGTACAAAATAGTGTAATATGGTAAATATGACTTTGGTAAAGTAATCAAAGGATTTATTTATTTATTATTATCTTTCAACTAATCAGCGAAATACACATTAAGATGAATATATTACAAAGACTTAAAACTTGAAATTTATTTTACTTGCATTATAATTATTTAAAATTTGCAATGTTTAATGTACTAAAAGATTCCTAATTTTTTGAACCACACTTCGGTTCAAACCAGTACCTACACAGAATGAAAATAAATAATAGCAATAATAGAAAAAAAATATATAGAATAGAAATATAAAATAAAAAATAAATAAAAGCAAGCATAATATTTAACATTGAAACATTAATTTAAATTAAACGTATAAGTATCTAAAGTAAAAAATCATCCACATTACTTGTCACTATTTGCTACTATATGCCGCTCAATAACACTCAAAGTTAAGATATTAAAGATCAGAAGTTGAAATAGACCTTCTACGTTATATTGGCACAAGATATGGAGGGGTTCCTAATAAGGCATTCCCGGAATGCTATAAAATAGCTTAAAAAAGCGCAAAAAGTCGTCGCATCAATAACCTTGGAGTCCCTTGTGGTTCTACAATGCCTATTGTACACTAGTCACTTGACAACTTCAAATTAGTGTTCTAATTATAGACTATATTTTAAAACAGTTTTTTTTTTTTGCTGCAACAAAAAGTTTATCTATTGTAGGTCTGTATGAAGGCAGTTTCAAATTTTCAGATTATTCTTTTTTAGTATTACTCTATCGAAACACCATCTTACAAAACTTTATTAGCATTTTTTTATTTACTATTTTCTAAACCCGGGTTATACTGCCCCAAAATCCCATGTACGTAAACATTTTATTAAAAAAAAACCAGTACAGGTACTGCGAATACTTATAATTCTATACTCACTTTCCGTCGGCTCTATCGCCTGACCTTAGCCGCTTACACCTGCGGCAGCCTTTATACCCAAACGTGGACTAATTGAGGCTTTTGTTTGGGGTGCTTGACCCACCTTCGTACGTAATGAATTAACATTGCAGCTTACATAAATCATACTTTTTATGGTTCGGAATAGGTTTATATTTATTGTACTTAAAATATATTGTACATGTTAGAAAAGCAATATATAATATAATTAATAATGGATATTTTTTAGAATATTATAATATGGGTGTATTCATAAGATCCTTTTCGAAACCTGCTACAAATAGGCGATTTTATGGTGTTGTTAATGTCCATAGATAACTGTGAACATTGACGTCATTTCAATTTTAACTGGTGTAATAATGTCTATAAAATGTTCATTGTACTGAATAAGGCGGTCATCAAAACTTTGTAAAAATAAAAATATTTTATGTTATTACTTTCTAGTTTTTCACCCTCGGATATAACTTATGGAACTTATGAGGTTCTGCTTTAACCTGATCATAGGGTTATTACAGTAGTTATCAAAGCAGCATAGCATACCATCAATTGGTTGGTCTACTTGTATGCTTCTTAAAATTCATAAAAAATCTTTTCATTTCTTTCTGTCTGAAATAGCAGTGTTAAGCGATATTGTGTTTTGGTTTGAAGGTGTGGTAAGGAGGACTTACTTTTCCAAAGCATCCCAACTTAGTCCTCTAGAGGAGTCACGAATCTGTAGCCAACCTCATGTAAGATCTTACTTCGGGTCAATTACGGATGTCCATTGGCGGCAGTAGCCACTTACTATCAGGTGGATTGCATGCTTGTTTTCTACCTGAATATTATAAAAAATGTTGGTTAATATTATTTCGCTGAAATCAAGAATTTTAATGTACAAAAGATAGAAAAAGGCAATAACACCAACTAGTGTATTGAACGGTAGTGATACAGTGATCGTTTATATCATGTTTTAGCAAACACACGGTAGGAGTGACCTTACACATGAACGCACCTGCGTAAGAGTTAATACCCAAACGAAGGCGCAATGAATAAAGCGATTGTTTCGGGTGCTTGACCGCGACATGTACAGGGTGTTGTCACGGAATATATCGTCTATAAATGGTGTAGCTTTACCGAAAATTATGTCAAACAACATTGCGTACAGGAATTTGTCGGCTGATAATAATTACTTGAGTGGGTTTAAAAAAATGCATATACGACAGTCGAGAATGATCAATATTAATCAAAGACTTACTGCTACTGAATAGTATCTATATGGCTACAGTTCGAGCAGACTTTAAATGCAGATTTTAAATAAGATCAGGTTAGATTACTAGCATTAGTATTTTTCGCAATATATTGTTTTTTTTTTTATATAAAACCAAAAAGTGAAAATATTCAAACATTAATCGGAAATATTAAAAAAATTTTACATTACAGAATACCTGCTATACTTCAGTTTATAGTATATTATTTGTTGTCCATTTTTATTTATTCACTTACTTGTTTATTTTTAAAATTACGTCTACTATTTATTGATAACCGTAAAATTGTTACGATGAAAGCTTTATACAATTTTAATCAACCTGTAGTTGTGGGAGTGTCATTACGTCACAATCGCATCAAGATACGCGACACACGTAGCTTAAGGCTGTATTGCGTTCAAACTATTCCATGCTCTATCATTTAGTTTGTA
>MOOZ01001132.1:543228-557468 GCA_002930495.1 Cecropterus lyciades
TTCCATGCTCTATCATTTAGTTTGTAGAGTTCAATTGCTTTTGAAGTATTATACTTATAAAATGTACAATTTTACGAGTAATAAATAAATTAATATCGATATTTTAAATGCACTTATACTGTTTAATTTGTCACTTCCAGAGGTATTTGCAGTTAAACTTTCTATTCCATTTTTTTGCAATAATACAAATTGCATACAATATGCATAGGTTATATGCATTGATAAAGTAAATACATTTTGATTACGATTTTATTTAAAAAATACTAACTAGTAAGCAGTCCACATAATGGCAAATGACAAGTGCACCCCGTTTTCTGTACATCTATACAACATAAGTCTTGGCTGCAACTAAAGACACGTTTCCATCTTTGATGAGTTAAATACTGATATCAATATTAAGAACTACATGCAAATGTACTTATTTTTTAACGCTTTTATTAGCTACGGTTGTATCTTGATGAAAATACAATATTCTATATATGGATATATCTTTAAATCCACCCCTATAAGGGTTAAATCGGGGACAAAAGTTTGTATGAAAGTCAAAATTGGGGGTTTGATGCAAGCTCAATGTAACTTAGTATTTGGATTTGCGGTTTAATATAATAGATCACATATTTCACCGTTTTTGGAAAGTCATCCCCTAAGGTGGAAAAAACGGGATTGCAAGTTTGCAAGTCCGCCAATTTTGATGCAACCTAAATGTGACTTAGTATTATCATCGATAAGATTAGAAAAGAAAAAAACATGTTTAAAAACTAAAAAAAAACACGGTTTTGAAACAAGCTGTACAAAAATTCGAAATAATTTATTTTTTAAAATAAAAAAAAAATAAAAATTTTAAAATTAAAAAAGCGTGGGATGTTTGCGAAATACTTTATAATAACAATAATAACCTTCTAACACCCCACGCATTTTTATGACAATTTTTTTTTTTTATTATCGGTCTATTTTTTTATTATAGAAAATTATTTTGCATTTTTTAGTTTAGCTTGTTTCAAAAGCGTGTTTTTTAAGTTTTTTAAACTATTATTTATTTAATAATATAAAAGCAGCAAACAAGCACGCAGTCTACCTGATGGTAAGTTGCCACTGCCACCCATGAACATCTATAATCAAGGTAAGTTCCCCCCGTTACTAAGGAGGACTAAGTTGGAACGCCTCAGCAAAGCGTGTCTCTCTTATACACCCTTCAGATCAGAACATAGCAGGGCCTGATATTATTAGGCAGAAACAGGTGTGGCGATGGTTCTTCCAGAGTAGGACCACAAAGAATTCTACCACCTTTAAACCACTGCCACAATACGTTTTACCACCATCACTTCGTTTTTCATAATTTACTAATTTGTAGTAAATAATTTACAAAATAAAAGGTAGTAAGATAGTTGCTGATGCTTTCACTAATATCGATTACAATTTCAAAATGTTAAAGTATATTATTAATTATAATTTTGCAATCAATTACTTACAAAGTATTTGTTATTGTTCCATAATCCTTATATGGTTGAATTGTTGATACTACCATTTATCCTTAAGGTCGCTATATCATTGTTATTGTAAGTACATGAAAGTGTATCAATAATAACGTTAAATTTAATTTAATTAAAGCAATAAGTAGTAAACAACCATGCTTTCGATCTGCTGTTAAGTGGTAACTGCGTCAACATTTCTGCCCTACCTTAAAAATGATAGGAATTCTAGATGAGCTCAGTTAAGACTGCATTTCATCCCTTGAGGACCATGTTGGAACGTCTCAATAGTATCTCTGTCTTATGGGACCCTATAAAACATTTAGCGCACGTATAGTAAAATAAAATTTGAAGTCACTTTGGTGTCGACGCAATAAAAGCACAAAGACTTGTTCCATAAATTTTGTACATTTTGCAGTTCCACTGCGGTTATATTTGTGTCCGTAACTAAACTATAGTTCTTGTTCCATAAGTTTTGAACATTTTGCAGTTCTACTGCGGTTATATCTATTTCCGTAATTAAATTACAGTTCTACTTTGAAGTGATAAAAATATAGATACTAGTATGCACATGAGGCATAGCAACTTGATCTTAGGGTACGAAAATATCTGAGGCAGATCAAGTAAAACTGCAATTCCATTTGAATAATATATATGTTACCATTCCTAAGAAGTATCGATTCTCAATTGCTCATAAAAAGTACCAAGAAGAGAGATATTTAGGTTTGTTAATTTTCAAAAGTTACTTCAAAAGCTTTATTTCTTAACGACATTTTAAATAGTGCTAGAGTTTAGGAAAATACCAAATCTACATAGTAACTTTGTTAAACACGGTTCCTCGTTACTTAAGCCCGTTCTGCTTACTATTTAAATTGGCTAATTATCTTTGTTTATAGCGCACAACGTGTACAATATTTAACAATAAATTCACCGCACGGGCGCAACTGCCTCAAGGTGCAGAAATGTCAATATTAAAGGACTGCAATTTCACTTTGCAAGTGATATCAATATGAACTTTCGGCCGCAGTTTGCTTTTTATTAAAGTGAAATTTTCTTTAGGCGAGTTGGGAACTTTTTGAGATGGGAAAAAACCATTCAACTCGCGACATTGTTACCGTAACCGACACCTCTGTATATAAGTATCTACATATATTGTGTATGTACGTACATAGATACACACATATATTTGCATCTTCACTTCTATCGGCATTCCCGGAGTGCATCGTTATTTTTTTTCGAGTACAAAACCGGCCTGACTTATTCCAGGGGAGTACCTACCCCTGGTAGTAAGACACGCCGAGTAATGGCGGGGTATCTTTTGCCAGATTACAATTGACTAAGTCAATTGTAATCTGGCGATTCAGTAAAGGATTATTACATGAAATTGGCTGCAGATGCGTTGCTACCGCGGAGTAAGTTGGAATACGTAAAGTTTGTTAATGTTCTAACATTAATCCTAAATAATAATATGAAACTATCAGACAATTTGAACGAAAATCTGGCATAAAAAAGAACTTTTATATTGAAGTTTGCAAACAATTTTTTTAAGCATTTTTAAATATTCACCAGCTAAATGTTATCTACCTAAGAAATCGCAAAGTCTCTAAAATATATTTTTTATCATTTTACTACAATAAATAAATGATTGTGTTACATTTATATAGAATTAACAACACATTTATAATGATGACATGTTTATTCTGAAAGAAATATAATAATATTTTTATTGCCGAACCTTGAGTAATAACACACATATGGGCAGTGTAATATATTATGTCATAAAGTACATTGTTATTAATCATGTGCTATTATAAATTAATGATGAGAATTTTTTAAAAACGAAGTTTTTTAAATGACTTTTGTATTTTAAAAAAAAGTACAATTATATAAGTTAACAGAGGTTTTCATGTACTGAGGTTACCCTGGGTGTGCCCAGGGTAAAAACAAATACACAAAAAGACACCCCGGCCTAGAAGTCTAAATTCTTAATTTTGTATAATCGTGATTGGGAATCGAAGTCGGAACTCTGTGACGGTATAGTGACCGATCCGTTAAGCGAGTTTTCATCAAACAAAACTTTTACATTAAAAATCACTAATGAAAAATGTATTTGATTCCATCGTTGTTTTATATTCAGACAGTAAATATTAAGAAATTTATAAAACATGAAAAATTCTAACACCAAAAAAGGTTTTGGATTTCAATCCGTCATCTCAAATCCCCGTATAATCCTTCAAATCGACACCAGTATAGGACCACCAACACTCACCCAACACACGTAATAGAATAAAATAAACGTCATTCGGACATTCCTCAAGGGCACTACGTCACAGGCAGGCCACTGACCCGCGGTCCCGTTACGGTCCCGGGCTATCCCGTCAAAAAAGAGGGTGCGATGACCGCGGCAAGATGCTTTTTGTCCCGAAGGATTCGAATGCGTATTGTTTGATATTTTTTCTACCTGTACCGGTGTTGTTATGGAGTTTTAATGAGATAACACTGTGAAATTGTTTCGTTTTATTGTCGGTATAATTTGATGTGCAAAGTAGGGTTATTAAGGCTACATATCTCAACAAGGAAAACTTGATGATGGACGTAAAAAGTATATTTTGGGGTCTCCTGTACCTCAATTTAAGAAAATTGTGGGGCTGAATGACAAATTTTTCCAAACATACAAAGGTTACATTTGTCAAAAGTTTCACTCGATCGCATAATAAGTTTCAGTTTTCGTACGGCAGAATTTAATTTAACATATAAGAAATCCTAAAGCATTGGATTGTAATTAAGTTTTCTTTACAACAAACATCCTAATTTATTCATGGTTATCGTTCCATCATAATATGGGTTAATGTATTTAGAAATATATAAAATATTATATTATATAAACAAAGGTATATAAAACATTAAAATAGTTTATCTAAGTAATATAGTTTCTTATATTATAAACGTAACAGTTCTCGAACTTAAAAGGTAACAAATTTTGTTAACAGCATTTCTTGAAACAAGTAATAGTTTTGGAAGTAAGTATTGTTCAAAGCAATCCTGGCAAGACAACGATATTGGTATCAATTGTTATGCAAATGCATTTCTTTACAAGGCCGGCCAACATGGAAATAAAGCTGTAAGCTCGTATTTGCATAGAACGTGCAGTGGCTAGGGTTGGCAATGACAATCTAGAAAGGGATTTTGTGAATAAAAAATAATAGAAAATAGGCAAGACAGGTAAAAGTTACGTTGCAAGACCGAAGTTTTCTATGAGATAAACTAGATCTATAAATCAGGCGCTTGAGATTGCCATAAGATCTGCCATAAGAAAATTAGAAATACCTCACTCTTCAATCCAGAATTTACAGTGTTATTGAATTAATAATGCTACTCTGTTTTACATGTTACCTTTCGTAATTAAAGGAACAATATTTATATAGGTCTACGTAACTTACAAATAATTAGTTACAATACTTTTTCTTCAACACGAACTCCACGTAAGATTCCGCAGTAACGGGCTTTTACATCATGTTTTACATCATCAATACATTTGATTATTACTTATAAAAAAAAGGTTTAACAATACAGATTATTTGTTACTAGAGATAAAAATCGTTAGTACATTACCTTATAATATATTAAATAAATAAAGCTTCATTAACATTTTAAAATTTTCTATTGAATTTGACGCTTCAATCGAATTTCGGAAATTCTCTGCTGAGGCGTCTTCTGTAGGGGTTAAAGGGAGTAAAACAGCACCTTACCTAATTTTGTCCATAAACTATCGTAAATCTTTATAAATTTCTAAAATTCTTTACTCTAAGACAAATGACAGTGTGTCCATATTTATTTAATAAAAAATAATATAAGAGTGACGACCCTATTGTAAGTGCATTGTGCATGCGGAAGACGATGCAATTAGCTCGCACTTGTAATGGAAATGCATACGTTTGTTAAATAAAATGTCTCTCCCACTAGCTTGGTTTAGTTTAGTTGTAAACTGGGCGCAACCTACAGGTTTAAAGATACATAAAGGATTCAGAATAATTACTAAAATACAGTATAGTTGTCTAATAATCATTATCATCGTCAACCCATTATGGTCCCACTGGTGCGCATGGGTCTTCTCTGTGAACGAGAGAGGTTTAGGCAATAGTCCACTGCGCTAGTCAAGTGCGAATTGGTAGACTTCACACACCTTTGAGAACTCTTTTTTCGAGAACTCTCTGCTATACAGGTTGCCTCACGATGTTTTCCTTCACCCTAAAACAGTGATAATTGATTTATAATACGCACGTAATTTTTATAAAATCATTGGTGCGTGCCTAGGATTCGAACCTCGGACCCTCGATTGAGAGGCCAATTTTAACCATTAGACTATCACTGCTCATTAGGCTTTCACTGCTCTAATAATATACTCGTATTTATTTTTTCATAATGTTGATATGAATAAAATACTTAGTATCGCGTTACTTTTAAACGATTCTTAAAAGATAAGAAAAGGCCAAGGCTAACTTAGTCCTCAGGTGTAGCAAGCATTCGTGGACAACTTCATGTAAGATTCTAATTTTATCTGGGGTTGATAGGTATCCATGGTTAACAGTGGCTACTTACGATCAGGTGGACATTTTTTATGGTGTTTTAAAATCCTTTAACAGGGTTTTAAAAGCTTCACAACAAAATATTATATATAATCCATTTCCCTGTGAACTACGCTCACCTTGGTCAAGCCTAGTACGTCGACGGACTCACCAAAAACCCGTTGTACTAACTAACGGTACAACAGCCTTGACAGACCGACAATGTTTATATTAGGCAATTAGGATCAGAGGATCCGACATCGTACCGTACTTAAAAATTCCAAATGGAATACAAAAAATCTTTTCTTTCAATAATATGATGCAATAAAAAAAAATATTTCTTTCTTTCTATCTATTACTTCAGTTCGAAATGTAATCCGGTGCGGTGCGCATCTGCGAATATTTAACGGTGTTCATAAGTTTTGTGTTAATTTGTGACTTTTAATTGGTATAATGAGGCAAGTGATAACTGTTATATATTTCTTTCATTCCTACTTGTTCTTATATCTGTCTATACTTTATATCTATATTTTTATATCTTTTATATGTATTCGTTTCGAAATTTACTGCAGTTAATTAGACTTTATGACGTTCATTTACTATTGCAAAATTATAGTAATTTATTTTTTACTTTTTTATAATTTCTAGTTCCAGTAGTAATTTGTAGAATATATGTAGGAATCTTTTAGGTCATTACGAAATTTCGTTACATTATTCTCGTGTCTTCTAGAAAAGGGTATCTCGACAAGTCTACTTAATTAATATGAAAAGGTCGCTGTCGCTAAACTTACTACGCCAGAATAACTGGCCATGCGTTGGTAAATTCAACTTACAAGAAAAAATAACATATATTTACTAACTCACTTACTTAATTAATTACTTACTATTTAGTTTATAAAATGTAGATAAAGTTAATGTCGGCTATAGGCACGATTAGTTATATTCTGTTTCACAAGTCTTTAAGAACTTTTCATCTATCCTTTTGACACTTTATATTGTTACGTTGAAGAATCATTAACTTCTTTTAGAAGACGGTTTTTTACGTAGTTACATTTGGATGTGCTTGTTAGTGATCACATCAGATAAATAACTTCTGATTGAAGCCCTTAGTCGTATGTGATATCTGAAAAGGAGGGAGCGGTGCCTACAATGTATCACACGGCAGTTAATATTAGTCACGCTCAAAAGAAATGTTGTGATGTGTGTATGTGAAAGTGAATGTTAGGTAGGTATAATTTCAAACATCCGCGACATTGCTATCCTTTAAGAAGAACACCTTCTAACATTGCTTGTCTGTTATGTTAACGCCGTTCATTCAGCCAAATTCAGTTAACCGCTTATTAGGAGTTATTACTCACCGAATCGAGCTAATCGGGTACCCATTCGGGATCCCACATATTGTTCCTACATTAGCATAAAGCACGATAAACCACGTGACACACTGACCAACATGCTTGGCCCCCACCGAGGCGGATTCTTAAAAAAAACGTATCACGAATTTAATATTTGGGACAGCCCACACGGCGCCCGCATCGAAAATTTGTCTCCGACGAGCGAGACGGCGCACCGGCTCGAAGCGAACGCGAACGAGAGTGAAAGAGACGGACGAACGGAACAGGGCCGGCTAACGGTACCACACGGAAGTGTGTCAGTGGCGTAAAGCGTAACTCAGTGTCGGTAGATCGTAACTGTGTTGGCGCGCGTTGGAAACGCAACCTTGACCTGTGGCAATACGATCGGAAGTTGGCGACGCGCGATCTGGTTTTCGATTTTCACGGTACTGATTCACGACAATGGAGCTATGTCTGCTTATTTCTAGTGACTCCAGTTTTTAACCTGCCCCAAGGCTGGAACTATTTTAAAACTACCATAAATAGATAACGAAGTGATAGGGATCTGCAATTCCTCCGCTCATGAAGCAACTATGTCAAAGCTACAATATTTTAGATTTAATTATATAGGTACCTTAAAAATGTTAATAAATGATTTGATTGTTCGTAAAGAACATAACAATCATATTTGTCTGAGAAGAAGGATACTTAAGCAAGCTGTGTGGTGTCGGTGTTGAATAGCCCCACTCCTTTTTTCCGTGATGTCGTAGGAGGAAACTAGGGGCCAACACCCTGCCAGGAGATGGGCAAAAGTATCTCCATTTGAAACGTCAATACTATTGCGGTCACCAAAGCGCAACCTAGGCAAGGATATTCATTTGCAAAAACCTCCATTGAAGAAGACGTTTGTCCAGAAGTGGACCTCAAAGTCTTGATGGAAGTAAAACGCTCTATGTCTATTAAACGTTTTTTACACTCATAGCCCCACACTGGGATTTTCTCCTATGTCGTGGATGCCATGGGCACACAAAGACGAATACACAAACACGACGATACGACGAAAATGAACTCATTATTCAAATGTCTGTCTGGCCGAGGATCGAACCCGGGACCCACTGCTTGTCAGACCGGTATGGTGACCACTCCGCCACGTGGGTCGTCGAATCTATTGTACCCTATAATTTTTGTTTTATATTTATTTATACAGCTTAAATATAAATAATACAAAAAGTTTATTTGATCACCAAAGAATGTATGAGCGTATGTATGTTAATTGGTAAATATGAGTAGTTCCATCCATTATTATATTGTACTAGTAGTAAGTACCTATTTAGCTTAGAAAGACGTATTAAAAGCATTAAGGCCAAGTGTCGATGCCGTTAGAAAAATATTCAAATTTTGACCAAACGATGCGCGCAGTCGGTTAAGTGCATTTCACGTGCAAAACGTGTTATGATTTAGTACCGTCTCTATAGACTCTATGTAGAGATCTTTCAATATATGTAGACACTATAGAGATGTCAGTATAGGAATTTCAATTTAAGTCACAATGAATTATGATTGTTGACTTTACATGAATGTATATTTTTATCAATGTTTTTACGATTGAATATTTTCGAATATTACATTTCTTTGACTTAAAGTTAAATTAAGGTTCTTAAAGTTGAACTTTATGATTTAGATTCGATAAACTTTCTATTGCCATTTTTTAAGGTTCAAGCTGGTTTCTAAAGAACCTATTCACTTAATATATCTTTACATACTATCTTTCATACTATCTTAAGATATTTTTATGCATGTTCATAGACCTAGTTAGATTCATGAAGTTACACACTATCCTATATGCTATTGAAGCGATGCAACTAAGGATTCGCATTCTTATATGTGTCATTATCAGCGACTTGAAAATCCGATACAATAACATATGTTATGGCAGCTTAATTATTGGAAGGAGCTCAAAAATCATTTACGACTAAATAACATTTGAAGAAGAGAAAAAACTATAAAATATACAAAGAAATAATGCAAACCAGACAGAGGTCGTGTTCTGATCCGGTGGTACTGTAAGAAAAAACATCTAATTTACGATTTAAAAGTACCTCCGTAGGCCTATACAAAGTTAGTACATTTTATTTTTTGAAGTTTATCACAAATGCGTTGTTACTCCTGCTGAGCCGGCAACCACAACCCTTCAA
The DNA here is from genome assembly GCA_002930495.1 of Cecropterus lyciades. Lineage (NCBI taxonomy): Eukaryota > Metazoa > Arthropoda > Insecta > Lepidoptera > Hesperiidae > Cecropterus > Cecropterus lyciades. Next base: position 552,789 of record MOOZ01001132.1, read on the forward strand.
CCGAAATGCAAGAACTGCTTCACGCTAGAAATTGGTATGGCGATGATATCTTCCCGGTCGAACCAGACTCGTTTCATTACCTCGAAAGTTTGATTTACAAACCTATATTTTTCCATATTCGCGAAGAATTTCACAGTAAAGATATCCGTTAGTTGGCTGGTCAGATGTTGATCATTTCACAGGTCATGAAATACTAACGGCACCGCATTCAAATTTTATGTTACTTATTTTAAATTCAAATTTGCCTTTAATTAAAACCTCGATTTTAATATCAGATACTAGATTTTATGATTTTACTCTGTGTTTTAGCATAGTAATATAATTTGACACAATTTTTGTTCAGTTTCAAGTTGCTATGGAAAATGAAAATAATCTAGATAAAAAGTTAATTTTTTCACGTTTTTTCTTTATAAGAATGAAGTAGCAAACGAACATGTAGTCCACCTGATGGTATGTAGTATCTGCCACCCATACACACCTGTAACCACTGCTATATAGAACAGGCATTCCACCTGAGCACGATAACAGATGCGTTGCCAATCAAAATTATATCTCGCCTTATAGTTATTTGACCCGTTGTCACTGTAAAATCAACATAGCTGTCCCGGAGTAAGGTTCCCAATATATACATATAATATTTAGCCATTGATTTTTAGTTGAAGAAAATATTTTTTCTGACATTCTTACGTATGATTTTTATGTAAGTATCCATGAAAATATGTATGTCTGCAAACTCACAACACTGCAATTTTGTATTAAAGCATTTCTCCGACATAACAAATACCATATATAAAATATATTATATATCTAATTACTTACAGATATAGCGTGACGATAAGTGTATATTAATTGATAAACTTTAATCCATTATTTAACTACAGGTGTGTTCCCAATAATTAATTGAATTTAACCGCAAGAAAGATGTTTATAACACAACGCCATTATGTTCCTTCGCATTATTTATGCAATGTATTTATCTAAATGTATTCAAGAAATGTGATAGTAGAAATGTCGCTAATAGGAATAATTTCGTACATATGTTTATGGACAGAGATATAAAAATTCGTACGTAAATATATTTTTTATAGTAGTATTAATGAGCTGTCCACCTGATGGTAAATTGTTAGTGTCGTCTAAACGGACATACGTAATTACCCGATGACAATTAAGGTCCTACCAGACATTGATCCTCTGGGGTAACAGCGTCTCTGGAGACTCGGCGTATCCGGAGAGTGGGAGACCCCTAGGATACACGTACTGTGCCACGTAAACATCAACTCTTGGCCTAAAAATAATTGTTATGAAAGCTCATTTAATATAAATTTTAATAGTTCATAATGAGAGAAATCGACCATACGCGAATCGTTTGATATCATAACATTTTTTCTGTGAAAACAATATCCATTTATCTTACATTTTAGACAGGGAGGTACCACTGCCACACCTATTTCTAATGTGAAACAGTTTATGCGTTTTAGTGGAAGGGTGTGGTAGCATTACATTCATATGAAGCGACCATTTTGGTTCTCGAGAGTAGTAACTTATCTACTCATATGGAAAAGTGCAATTATTAATGAGTAGCATGGACCACTAACATCAAGCACCTCGTGACTCGCTATATCTTAAGAAACGTGTTAAGATTTAAAGATATCCCATAAGCTTAGCATTCTCAAAATTTATGATAACAATTTAATAAACAATCGAACGTGTCTAAGACTTATCAAAACGTTATCATATCAGCCTTCATAGAGATATTGTATTAATATGTTTGTATCTGTCGATCTATGGCCGCAACTTTCACCCGCCGGCTCAACAGAGCAGATAACAAGCGCTTTCTCAGAATTTGGCTTGTCTGTCAATAATTTAATTGTTAATAAAGAACTTGTCTCGACCTCGAATAGTAATACCAAATTTTACGTGGATTATAAGATGCGACGCGGGGATTCAATCCAGAAAAGTTATTATACTGTAGTAATATGAATTTCAGCTTTCGAATTGGGGTCCACACTATGAATTTAAAGCATGTACTGAGCATTAAATTTATAGTACATGCATATAAGCAAATTCGAATTTATCCATCACGAAGGTGGTAGAGCTCTTTGTGGTTCGACTCCGGAAGCACCAGTGCCACGCTTATTTCTGCCTAATAACAGCAGTGTTGTACGCTGTTGTGTTCTGGTCTGAAGGGTGTGGTAAGGGATACATACTTTTTCAAGACATTCCATCTTAGTCCTCAGAGGTAGCAACGCATCTGTGGCCAATCTTAGGTGAGACTATGATCTTACCTAAGATTGATTACAGATGTTCATGGGCGGCTTTGACTGTGGGGACAAAATAAAAAAAACCCGTATGCCTGAAAGTTATTATAAAAATCTCTCAAAGGATTCTAAATTCTGATTATCACAACTTGGCCAGTTTGCTGAAATATGTCCTAATCCTTTTCATTCTGAGAAAAAACCCGTACTCAATAATACTTAATAGTAGAAAAGGGTTGATGATAGAACTTAAATGTTATGCTACAAAGAGCATATTTCTGACTTTAAATGTAACAAATTGATGTGAGGTAACCGGTTAATTGATACTTAATTACGGAATAGATTAATTACGACAGCTTGACTTAGAGACAAATTATATTTTAAAGCGTTCCGTAGATATTAGAGTTAGTAAGTAAAAATTTTTAATTCTTCTAGATTAGTTACTACGGTAACAAGTAGTATTCGGTTACTTGCAAAAGTTTTAAGATTGAGTCGTATTTATTTATTTGCTTTTTCCACAAAATGTCGTAGTAATAATTTACACTCAAATATATTTAACTGTTTTGTAATTTCAGTGTTGCTATTAAGAACAAATTAAGATGAAAAAACCAAAGTATAGATTCATATACTTATTTATGTAAATATATAATCAGTCACTGCTAAAAACAATAAACCTTCCTTATTTCTTTGATAATTCAAACAAACTTTTGCTTCAAAAATCGTTTTGTGTGCATTTTTATATTGCAAGTGACATATAAATAAGATACTAGACATAAATCAATCAATTATTATCAATTTTAAGAGACTTTCTCTGATCACGGAATTCACGATTATAAATTCCTTTTCAAGAAGTAGATCGAATTGCAGCAGATGATATTTAGAAAACACATATATATTATTATATCAGCAAAGAAATAAATATTACATATAGACGAGACATACATCTAAGTAGAATCTAATTATTAATTAATAATAAATTAGTCACATCACAATCTACTTCAACTACAAAGGTTTTTCTACAATAGAACAGCAACCAAAGTGTCGATTGCGAAGCGACCACCAAATTATTGTTTTTTGAAAGCCGTCACGTTCTGCTCGCAATCCAGACTTGTAATTCCAATTTTTTTCAACCACCATTGCGCCATCACCACGGGCCAACGACCGCAATCGCTATCAATGCAGTGGGCATTTGCGAAAAATACACAAGGCCACGCTCTTAGCCGAGACAAATTTATATTATAATGGATAGTTTTTACGTCGGTTATTACAAATGGTTGCGTGCCGACAGTTGCCCAACGTGCGTGTTGACACTGCTGCATGGTGTAGGAAATACTGAGTTCCTACTTGATGTTATTGGGACACTCCACGATCCATATTTTGATCTTAAAGAGGCCATTTGCATGGTGGTAGAACGAATTGCCAGCTCACTTACATAGTCGTCATGAGTAGCGACGCGTCTGTGATGGACTTAAGATAGAATCTTTGTTCTGTATGAAGTTGCTTAGGTATTACATATACTAAACGAGACCACTTACCATCAGGTGGACACGAATGCTCTTTTGCTACTTCTAAATTATAAGAAAATGTACCTGAAGGCGATCATAGATTCATTATCAGCCTTGAAGACTATCATGGTCAACTCATATGTATGTATATCGACCGACAACCATACCTACTACCGAAACGCAGAACTGTTTCACGTTGGATATAGGCATAGCGGAATTACCTTTCGGGTCGAAACATACTACTTTTATCTTTAACTATTAAATGTAAGTAATTTAAGATTTGTTAAAATAAATATTGTTAAAAGATTTGGATAGATCATTGTTTGTCTCGTATATTTCTACGATGAAGACATACTTCAGTATTCAGGATGTTACGATACGAACTTAACAAATAATTTAAAAGTATTAATTACTTAATGCTGTACTTTTTAATACACGAACACGTTATTGTTTATATTTACTTTGCAAAACAATAGTCATGAGACCTAGAATAACAGCATTCAAAACATGATAATGTAATTTACTTTAAGATTTGATAAAAATACAATCTGAAACCTCTTAGCAGCGCCTAGGACGCCCACTGGGGGGTTTTACGCAAAAATACCACACAACCTGACGTCTAGGGCGTCGGGTACCTTTTGAACCAAAAAGACTACGGAATACAGTATAACTGATATAAAATCTGGATTTTTTTACCTAATTTATACACAAAATCACAAAAATATCAGATTTTCATGTGAATCTATACCAGGATTATAAAGCTGAAGAGTTTATTTGTTTGTACGCGCTAATCTCAGGAACTACTGGTCCGATTTAAAAAATTATTTCGGTGTTAGATAACCCATTTATCGAGGAAGGCTATAGGCTATATATCATCACGCTAAGACCAACAGGAGCGGAGCACCAATGAAGAATGTTTC
>MOOZ01001132.1:563368-575134 GCA_002930495.1 Cecropterus lyciades
CCCACCCCTCGCTGAACTCAAACCACTCCCCCCCTTCACAGGCTACACCGGCCACTTGTCCATCAACGGCATCTCCGGTCACCACTTTCATGCCATCGCGCAACGTCTTCCAGAAGAAAACAACAACTACCCCACGCAGAGCGGCTACGGTGCGGACCACGATGTGGTCTCGTCGTCCACTTGCGCCGCGGATTCTGAACCCCCCGACCTCGAGGATGTGAAGCCCTTCCCTTTAGACGCGCCAGACACGAAACCCTTCGCTGAGACCACAGCACCCGGCGCCGCCGACTCCTGCGCACGATCTTGCTCACCACCCACTAAATTATTCGACGATGGCCACAAACAAGACATGTATGATATTAGTTCCATAGAAGATATAGCTGCTATAATTGGCTCCGCAATAGCAGACACCACAGTGCCCTCCCAACCCGAAGACCCGGAAAGAAATGACTCGAGAGACAGTTGGATGGACATCGACGCGTGGATAGCGGGGGCGTGCGGCCAACACGGAGACAAGATAGTGCCGCAAGATCTCGCCGAATTCGGTTTACCCAACTCGCCGCCACCATCACAAAACAGTCACCATTCGCCCCTAGATTTTCCGTGCAAACCGGGGCAAGAATTCTCCAAGAGCTCCGAGTTTTTACAGAAAAACCTCGGTCAAGCCGGTTCTACTCTTCAAAGTCTACTGACGCACGGCTACATGCCCCTACTACAAAACCGGCTACAGAACGGTCCACCCGTAAAGCAGGAGGCGCCGAGTTCGACGAGTTACGGAATGGACGTAATATCTACATCTTCGCCTCCAGGAAACGCGGTCTCGACGACCGATGGTGTCGGGGGTCTTCTGAATGGAAGATACGCTACTCATTACGCTTTAGGACTCAAACCCGACGGTCTATGTAGTCCGGAGAGATTATTAGGCTATCCCCACGCGCACACGACAACGGTCACGCCGTCGAATAAGAGCAAACGGAGTCGAGCGAAAGCGAAGCAGGCGAATAGTAACAGTCTCCACGGGAGCTCCTTGGCGTTTCCATCGGCGACGGCGGCGGAGTTGAGCGGGCTGCTGGGCAAGGAGAAGCCGGTGCACCGCTGCGGGATATGTAATAGAGGGTTCTTAAACAAGTCCAACATCAAGGTGCATCTTCGCACGCACACAGGCGAAAAGCCGTTCAGATGCGACGTGTGTGCGAAGGCGTTCAGACAGAAGGCGCATCTAATCAAACATCAGCAGATCCACAAGCGGATCGGGAGAGACTAGGCGAAAGTCTCGACGCTAGCTCAAAAAGCATTTCAGTAGATTAGTTCCGTGTGTGATTGTGCGTGTGACTGCCGTATCATGCTGTATTGTATATGACTCCAGTTATTCCCTAAGAACACTCTATCACCCTGTAGTATAACACTCCTAAGGACAAGTGCAATGTTGACTAGTTTTAAGCTCTCCAGATTTATTTGATGTAGATAATTATTGTTTTATTGTTGCGTAGTGATGGAACGTCGTTCATTCCATGTAATGTAGTTTTAAGGTGGATGCTCTTTGAGGGTAAAACTGTTTAAAGACATCGCTATATCACAATTTCGAACCTCTTCAAAATGGAATCGTTACGTTTAAGGCAAAATTGTCTAAAGACAGTTTTGACTCCAATAAGCGTTATCTTACTCATTTCTTTAGTTTAGTGACTCTCGGTGTATTTTCATATGTATATTGACGCTTAAGTTATTTCTCGATTATTAGTAAATGCCAGACAGCTACTGTTAGCTAAATTGCAGTGCGATTTTAGAGTACTTAATAAAAAAAATGAAATTTTATATATTTTAATGTGAATGCTTACTCCGATTACCTACTTATAGTCAAATTTAATAAAAATAATATTAGCTTTATAATGTATATTGTTAGGTACTTATTGTATTATTTAACAAACAAAGACAAAGCAAACGAGGCTAACGATAACTTCCAAGTATTTAATTAATGTTCTAGCTGTTACTAATTAATATTTTCAAATAATAACATTGTTTAATTTGTATTTCCTCTAAAAAAATTTATGGAAGCCAATTTTTCCGCTCAAATAATAGTCATTACTGCACAACATCCGTAAATAGAAAATAAATTACGTAGGCACATTTAACTTCAATTACTAAAAAAATTAAAAATATATATTTCTAAACTGAAATGCAAAGAGTAAACTCATGTAAATAAAAAAAATCTCAATCTTTACAGGAACAATAAAAAGAAAACAATAGTAATAGTAAAATAAAATCACAATAAAACTATATTGTGCTCTTTATTTTATATTCCATTTTTAAATATTCATTTTGAATGCATCAAAAAACGTAAAAAAGAAACATTTTTAAAAATAGAACTGCATCCTAATCTACTGCACGTACTTAGTTGGATCCTTGCGCACACGCGATCCGGATTCGCGTCCGGGAAGTGAGGGAAAAAACGCATCCAATGTTCTAATAATTCCGATCCGTTGTTACGCAACGCGCTCCAAGCATTTAGGGCAAGGCGGAAAAAACTGAAACGTACTTCGAATCACGTGGACATGGTACATGATAAACAAAAAATATTATGAGATTTTAATATTTTTGACTTGGTAATTCTTTTGGATTGGGGTAAAATAATTTGATAGAGGTGAAGTAAAATTATAATGTAATGCAAGTTATTTGCATAATATTGGACAGGTAAATTTTATTATAGTTAGTCGATAATATAAACTATTGAATGAAACGCGCGAATTTCATAAATGAGTGATCAATTTTTTTATAGAAATTTTGGAATTTACTGATAATAATCGTTCAATCAGTTTATTACTATCTCCTTTCATACATATTAATCAACTCAAAGGAGTATCACAATTCAGACATTACGATGAATTTAATTAGACATTCAGACATTTTTATTGTAGAAAGATGGGTAAAGTTGCAGTTATTGTCTATACAATCTATATAACTCATCAATAAAGTATTTTTATGTAAAAATCATCAATCACTTAATTAATTTCAATATCATCTTTAATTCTTTTCAAAATATACAAACAATTTGTATTATATGATTATACTGAATTACCATTAACATGTGTTCATAAGAATGTAAGAATTAAGTGGCTTCTGTATTCTGCGATGTAAATATTCAGAATTTGATACTCAGATGTACAATGACTTCATTTGATTTAGAGTGACTTATTCTGTTTGTGCTAAATGCTTCATGGAATACTCACATGCTCTTGCATTCAGCACAAATGGACAATCTTGTTGTAAACATTATATATAGTTGCTTATTGTAAACTTTCTATTCAAAACCTTAGTTTTTTGTTCAAAGTAGATTAAAGTCGACTTACATTCCATGTCCCCAGTAAATTGGAACAACTACTTAAACTTCGGACTTGAACTGCTAACATTCCTTTGTATATTTATTAATGTAATAATTAACATGATTGTAGTGTGTGGAGGCGATACAAAACCTGTGCAATTCAGTGCAGATGAAATTTTATTAAAAAAAAAAATCTATGCCTTTGTAAACAAGCATGACGATATCTACATTGAAAAAAAAATATATAGATTAAAAGATACTTTCATATTATGTTTAATCGTTTGATTATGTTGTAAAGGATTCTTGGTTATTGCACAAAAATTATTGCCAGCTAAGGAAGTTTACAGCTTTTAGAATATCAGCGGTCAGAAAACCGCTCTACACACGGCGGGAAGGACGCGCGTTTGTGAAACGCAATATACCTATAACGGTACATATCACAGCATAATATTTAAATGGAAAATATGGTAATTCTAGAAGCACTTTCACAATTCTTTATTTGAATTGGTATAAATGACTAAAATCTCTTTATATATGTTTTTAAGCAATTTTATAATCACTTTGATGTAGTGTTTCACACGCGGCGTTTTCTCGCCGTGACGTAGACATTGATAAAGTACCTTTTTAGTATTAAGGCGTTTAGTACTTAAGTATTTATTGGTAATTTGTAATTTTGTAATTATTCTTATTCTAAATCCTTGAACGTAGATTATCTTTAAAGATCGCTACACTATCAGATAATTGAAACAAATTTGTTAAAATCATAACAAACTTGGTATTTCTTTACGATTTTGTTATTTTGTTGTGCTCGGTCACAAATAATTTATTTTCAAAAGAGCAAATCAGCAATTTAATTAAAGTGATAGTGTAATATGGCCTTAATTATAATAGTAGCTTACTTTTAAGAAGAGAATGTTATATTTTTGAAGAGGTTTTCCATTATAAGTAAATTGTGTAAATTAATGTAAAATAAACGGAGATTTTTGTTAACGATACCCTGCATTTGTTATTTCTATTATTTAAACAAACCTAAAGAAATGTAATCTACTCCAACACACCGTGATGTTTAAAATTAGGTCAAATAAAAAGATTTCGCACTTAAACACTTGTAACTGACACCACGATATACAACAAAAGAATGAGACAATAAAACTAATTAACGACAACTGGGTCAATATCCAAACAACCTTTGTTTAGAGAAAGAGTTTAGTTCACACACGCGGTTCCCGGGCGGAGGAAAGTCGGATGTGAAATGGTCGTACGGCAAATACCTTTTTGCTAGGTGCGGAGAAACTACGCACTGTCAAGTGCAAACGTAGGGCTGGGAAAAAGATGGCATAATATCAACAACGCATTCATACAGCTTTGTACACGCACGTGTATATTGTCTTATTTGGATTAAAGAATACGATGATGTTTTTTGTTTACACTAGTAAAAATGTCACGTGTGTAAATTACGTATATTATTTTTTACTAGAATAAATTACGATTTTAAGTAAGTACAAGGGACAAAATATAATGAACGAATTAGTAGAGATATAAGAATATAAATATTACTAATACTTATTTATATTGAGGTGATTATTTAAGAAGGAAAATATATATATTAATATCATATTTTTCAAAATTTAAATTGCAATTCTTTCTGATGTTTTCAATTTCAATGTTAATATACATACAACATTTTGTACTCATTTTTGCTAATAAATATTGTAATATTTCATCGTGTACAACTAGTTCAAAAAATGAAATAAATTACGTGACAAGATTAATTATCGTTCATTTTAAATCTTGAGCATAATTTTACAAAACAAATGTTAACTAACTCACTTACTAGACAAATTACTTTTTACGCGCGCAGGCTCAGGGCGCAAGAGAAAACGCGCATTTATGGCACACTAGCGTAAAATGTCAACTGCTCGTATGTAGTTGTAGGTACGGTGTACAGAACAAGCCATAATTTTTTTTATTAATTTGTTAATACTGAAACATTTGGAAGTTATATAGCCAAAATTGTACGAAAGCATACTTTTGGATTTTATCATTTTTATTAATTATTTTAACTTCCAACTATGATAAATTTTTAATTATTTATGTCTATTTCATTATGATAATAACATATTTAATAAACTGAATTTCACGTTTATACATAAGAGTAAATCTGAAATTTTTGTAACAGATTTTAATTATTAATGTTGTTTTCTTCAAGCAAAACGTACTAGTAAGCAAACGTACGAGTAAATATGTTTGTTAACCATTAGGTATGTTTCTGAAGTAAAAAATATATGTTTAAACAACTAGGCATACATTAAGTAGTTAATTGCAATACCTAATACCTAATTATGAAACTGATTATTGCAAAATTGTTGTTAATTGCCTCAATCTGAAATAGGTACATTCGATGCGGCTGTAATTACATTTTGCGATACTGTTAATAACAACGCCGATGAATTTATATAATATAACGAAATAATTTGACCCGCGGTGAGGTCTGTTAATTATTAATGAAACAACTTAGCAGATTAAGACTTGTAGTCAAACTATGTTAAACATTGTCGAGTTTTGTCAACGCGAAAATTGTTAAATCTATTTGGTAAATTGTTTAACTATTTAGTCAGATAACTGTTGATATTATTTTAAAACAGTCTACTGTTATTGCATTAGATTTTTTTAAATATTGGTGTTCACTGAATAATAATAGTTTTTGTTTAGTTACATAATACAATTTTATCTAATTTACGTCTACGTTTCTGGTTTATGTGCATAATCATTTTTTTTTATTTTTTACTTAAATATTGTAATTTATTATTATTTTAAAGTTAGATATTAGAAACCAACCATTATATATTTTAAATAAATATTTATAATAGCCTTAATGACACGTGAAATTATGAAATATTAAACATAAGCATTAATTGTATCCTCTGAATACTTTTCAGACAATAACAACAATAATGCTCACAAATCTAAATTAATCCTTCGATAGTAGGAAATTTAAACCCAATCTTCTGTACAATAAACCAGTTTCATAACCACTGTGCTACGATTTCAATATTTAAAATTTCGTTTAAAATGTAACTTATAAAATATCGCACAAGCCGAGTCTGCGCTCGCTACCGGCCCGTACAGATTCTTTCTCCAACCTACTTACATAGAGAGGTTGATTTCACTCCGCCACGCAAACAGCCACGCGACCACATATACTACAGACTTGCGCTTGTATAAAAAATCAACGCAATTTTTTTGAGAATAAGAAATAAGCATTTTATTGCAACACAATGTTATAACACAAGGAATAAGTATTTTGTTGAAGCGTTTATTCTTACACTGAGTGGTGGTGTAAGCGCTCTGTAGGATATACAGTAGCTTTACTTTGAGAACAAATTAAAATAGTAATTGAATAATTTTATGTTTATTTCACGTACTGTTTATTTATTTAGTTTTATATTAATTATAATAAGTAATAAGCTAGAAAATATATCTTGTTTAAAAATGTAATAAAAAGTCTCATAAAGCATTGTAATATAAATCTTTTAACGTACAAGCACAATTTGGATACATTTTAATTAAAACTGAAATAAGTATGTCTCAAATCGTAGAACAATTCAAATTTATCTTAATAACATTTCAAGAAAGTTAAATAAGCATTGAAAGGAGACTCGAAGAAGAGACTGACTGGGTTGAAAAGGCGCAGAAAATTAACGACTTAACTAAAAAAACTTGAAGGAAGTTTGACTGACTACAAGAAGAGACAAAGTCGCAACACGCAGTGGTCACTGATGCGACGTACGCCGCTGCGCCGTACCGCGTACGTAGTGTTTATATACGCGGTATGAATTTTACACCGCTTCTGTCTGTAGTTGATCTAACTTTTTTTTAATAGCATGGAAGTAGCAAACGAGCATGTAGCCCACCTGATGGTAAGTGGCTACTGCCGCAATTCATTCAACATCTGTAATCAACCCCAGGTAAAATCAAAGTCTCACCTAAGGTTAGCCCTGTGGCTTATTGCGTTGCTACCCTGAGGACTAAAATGGAATGCCTCCGAAAAGTCCCCCTTACCACACCCATCGGACCAGAACACAGCAGCGTATAACAGCTGTTACCAGGCAGAAATAGGTGTGGAGGTGGTGCTTCCGGAGTAGAACCACAAAGAGTTCTACCACTTTCAAAAACTACACGAAAAGAAAATAAACACATGTAAAAACCTACCTATTACTAAAATTAATCTATAAAAACAATATTTTGCTAGTAACTAAAAATATTATTTTATAGAAATATGGATCTATTAAATTGATCTAATAACTATATATCCATTCTCTTTCATATATGTAAAAGAACAAACTTTCGAATAATTATAAGTAAAATTGTCATAAGTTCATGAAGGTAAAACGTTCAAATTGTGTTTCAATTCAGCTTTAAAGCCGTGTTAGCTGTCAAATGGTCAAGACATTTATTCTTCGTGTCGTCATAAACTCACATCAAAATGCCTGAATCCGACGCTTTACTTATATGCAATACAATATTAATATTACATATGAGGTACATGTAAAAAAAAATAAGCTTTACTCACTAACCGTTGGTGATACATGAAAAGTGATAAGAACCTTCCGGATATAAAATTAAATGTTTGCCTCGTTTATTATTTTTTAAGCGTTCTAGTCTCATCTAGCATACTATCTTTTTTTTTCCTATAGTATGGAAGTAGCAAACGAGCATGCAACCCACCTGATGGTATGTGGCTGCTGCCGCTTCTGTAATCTGTAATCAACCCTAGGTAAGATCAAAGTCTCACCTAAGGTTAGCCACAGATGCGTTGCTACCCCTGAGGACTAAGATGGAATGCCTCGGAAAAATATGTCTCCCTTACCACACCCTTCAGACCAGAACACTGCTGTTATTAGGCAGAAATAGGTGTGGCGGTGGTGCTTCCGGAGTCGAACCATAAAGAGTTCTGCCACCTTCAAACCTATCTAGTTTCATCTAGCAGTTACACCACTTATGAACACATGAATTACATGCTTGTTTACTACTATATGTATATTTTGTATCTTATTACTCAGTTGCGCTAGATTTAAGATGACAGAGTTATAAAGAAAACATATCATTATCAAACCGATCGTGTGGGAAAAGATACACAGTGTGTGCATCGATCTTTTATCGTGTGTTATACGCACCACACAACCTGGGCATACCAATTAAAGTGACGTGTTAATTACAAAAGCAGTACGTAGAAAGAGTCCCGGTTCACACACCATTGAGCGCGATGCGTGACGCATCTATGGCTTTATTGTAACGCAAAAATATCTGCAACCTATTTATATTAGCATCAACACAATTCAGTCTAAGAACATGTAGGTTAATTTTTAGGCGACTGCGTCAAAAGGAGGGTAATGTTTATCGAGTGTATGTTTGTAAGTATGTATTTCCATTTCTTTGGCACGCTCTACAGCCTAAACGGCTTGACGGATTGCTACATGTGATATATCATTGGAATTGGTTAACTCGTTATAGTGCCGTAGGCTATATAAATTTTTTAGATATAGCGCGTGCGAACACAAAAGACAGGGAAAAAAAACATTAAAATAAGTTTATCACAACAACGTTTCTCCTAAAGTAGCAAATGAACATGCAGACCACCTGATTGTAAGTGGTTACTGCCACCCGTGGACATCTCTAAGCAACTTCATATAGAACAGAAGTTCTATTTGAAGTCGATCACAGATGCGTTGCTACTCCCGAGGGCTAAGACGTTCGCCTTATATATAAGTGAGCTGGCAAACCACACCCTTCCACCGAAACGCAAGAACTGCTTCACGCTAAAAAGAAAGTGCGACGGTGGTACTTCCCCGGTCGAACAACACTGGTTCTACCACCTGGCAAATAATATGTATTTTAATATAATTTTTGATCGTGGTACTTATTTTTGTAATTTTAGATTTAGTAGTTGGATTTTTTGATTTTATTATGATATTATTATAATTGTGTATAATTATGTAATTTATCTACGCAAATTCTTCGAAAGATGAAAATATACAATAAAGTAAAACACATACACAAAATTATTCTTGTGACATGATTTTTTAAGTAAAGAGTAATCTTCTATTTTGACTGAAAGATATTTCCTTTTTATTGTATTAGATCTACATTAATTTTTGTTTAATAGCTACGTCATAATTTCTAATTACAAATATAAATAGTATTAAATTCAATTTCTAGTCAGTTAATTAAATCGGTAAATGCCGTTTTAATCTAACTTATTAAAATGTTTTTCAATATACAGAACATATCACAGTACAAAGCAACACAGCTTCAATCCCATCATATGTGTATAGACATTAAACTGTGCAGTTGAACCTAATACCTTAGTAACCTAATGTTTAATAAAGAGGCTTAAATCAAGAAGTGACATGAGCAAAATGAAGCATCATAAATCGATGGCATCGAATGGTGCCAGCGACCTAAATCCCAGAACTGGTTACCAAAACACTGAATGAAAGGCCAGCGTAACCTTTTGATGTTAGGGTTGAGCATAAGAGATGGCCTAATAGTGTGAAATTCTACATTTCGGAGATCCGGGGTTCGAATCATTTATTGTACGCAGAAGAAAATAAATATATGAAAATTAATGTACAAATAAAATAAAAAAGGCGATGTTCGCTAAACACCGATTTTTTTCAGACAACCTTAGGCTGTGGAGTTAAGGTATAGTTAAAAACTAATTAGGGAATTAATCAAAGAAAAAGGAATGAAGAAAAGATTTATGAAAGTTTTAGAAAATAAAGTAAAAATTTTAAAATAATAAATTTAAGTTGGCAAAAACTATAAAGAGAGATGTTATGAGCGAATCGGATATTTATCGTTAAAGAAAAACATCACTAGCAAAACTGTATATCGACACGAAGAGAGTGATACCTATAGACGTGATCTCGGTACCTATATTGGTTTAGTTGGCTACTGCTATTTATCTTAGAAATCCGGTGAATACAAAGACCTGGAGCACCCGTTTTGCTAAGTTAGACAGCGATGCTCATGATTATTTCAATTTTAAAAAACGGTCTTCTCTCAGATTGACAAAAATAACGTTTTCTACACTCATAACCCCAGACTAGGATTTTCTCCTGTGTCGTGGGTGCCATGGACACACAAAGACGAATACACAAACACCCAGACCCAGAATAGAAATCTAAACTCATCATTCAGATGTCTATCTGACCGGGGATCGAACCCGGGATCCACTGCGTGTCAGACAGGTATGGTGACCGCTTCGCCACGCTGGTCATCAAAGATTTGGTCAAGTTCCAATTAATTTGTACTGTAAGGCGTATAACTTCAAATATTGTTGACGCATGATGAGGACTTCAAGTAGATAATGATGTAAGAAATATTTAGTCTTTTAGATTTCATCAAATTGCGACAAATTTTTACAAGACTCGATTCTAATATGAAGATTCAGTTTGAATTCGAGCGTTCTTTTAATCTGTTTTAGTCATAAAACGAATACGTTAAAATATTTTGTTAAAGCACATAGTTTTGCAATCTACCTTCGAGTTGTTTACATTTTCTGTAAACATTAATGCATAAACAAACATTCCTTAGAGAGTTTTAAGTCATTTAAAAAATCGGCCATGAGCAAATCGGACTCGCACGCGTAGGGTTCAGTACGATACTTAAATATTAATGTTATTCTATTTTTAGCATTTTTTGTTATAGCGACAACAGCAATATTATATCTGTGAAAATTTCAACTGTCTAGCTATTACGATTTATGAGATATAGCCTGGTGACAAACAGGCGGATAGACAGACAGCGGAGTCTTAGTAATAGGGTCCCGTTTTTACCCTTTTTGTACGGAACCCTAAAAATAACTTAGTCAATATGGAAAGACTTCGACTTAATTTTTAGTCTTATGACACAAAACTGAAAAGACCAGTTGAATCGTGCGTTTGTAAAAATATTTTTCTTTACAATAGAAGTTAAAAGTCTGAGGCTTTTTAAATGATAAAGTTTGGGATACCTAATTGAAGGCCATTCATACTTATAAGCTAAAGCTTAATTACAAAACAGATTCTATGTACATTAGGGGACATCCATTAATTACGCGAGACATTTAAGGAGGGGGTCAGATCAATTATCATGTATTCATATCAATGTCATGCTTTATATCGCGTGATTTTTTTCTGCAAAAAAAATCATGTAAGATTGCGAAAAAACTGTATTAAATTAATTAAATTAAGTTTCACGCCTAATTTTGAACATTCTAACGTGCGATCTTTTATTTTCTCGTTTCTCTATATCTCACCAATGTGGGAGGGTGAGTCGAAAAATCGTTAAAATCATCTCACGTAATTAATGGACGAACGATTACTAACAGGTATAACATTTTCGTACACTATCAATTTATCTTATCTGCTCCACCCCTAAACGCTGGTTTAAGTAAAAGTTCGCGG
>MOOZ01001132.1:579035-591030 GCA_002930495.1 Cecropterus lyciades
GGCACTTACCATCAGGTGGACTGCATGTTCGTTTGCTACTTCAATTTGATAAAAAAAACTTCCTCAGTCGAACTCAATTAGTTATAGGTAACAATCTAATAACATCACCATTGTGTCCGTTCTCATAAATATGTTTTTTTTTTTTTGTAAGCTGCTAAATGAAAATCCAGGTGATATAAGATAAATCAGGAGCAGCGTCTTTACGATATTACTCATCTATAGAGATCGCGAATGTGCAGAGTCAAACTATTTTGACTCTGCATATTCGTGATCTCTATGCATATGAGGCATATGACCTACTTGAACTTTTGAAGGGTGAAGAGTGGTGAGGATGTGAAGTCTGTTAAAAGCGATCACAATTTATAATAATTTATTTACTTCCAACTACTGCCTATCGCAAGTTAGTTCTATTGGTTTTTGATATTATTAATCTCGTATGCAACATAAACTGGATTCTTTAAGAGGGTTAAGTCTTAGTTATTAATGTATATAATAATAACTATAAACCTATTATACGTTCAATTCTATGCAAAATATGTTTTAAATTTATCTTCTTACCGTGACAAAGGAATTTTTCGAAATATATTTCATAAACTTCTCAAGCATTTCAAAGTGCTTATTGTTCAAATTCAGTCTGCATTAATAGGATAACCTTTTAAACTGTCTCCTGTTACAGAACATTACGGGACACCCTTACGACCAGTGGGACTAAAATATATATGAAGATTCTTGACAATAAATTACCTTAGGATCCATATTTTGTATTAGCACCTCATTTTTATCACCAGACCTTTTCAAAATCCCCGAAAACCTTCACAGATGGTCAAGTCCAAACGATAACCCATAACCTTGACCATGGCGACCTTACGGAACTTCCGTTTGCGAAGTGAGCGAGCGAGAGAGGCTCAAAGTGTGCGCGAGCGAGCGAGACGGGCGATGGAAAGTGTGCCATGGCACAGATAAGTGTGCCACATCCGTAAACATGGCCGCATGGGAATTATTGTAACGTGTTCCTTTCCAAATGACGTTGTTTAAACTATGTTGTTGCCTTTAGGGTAAAAGATTTGCATTTTGCTGTCAATGATTTAGTAGTCAGATAGTGTCATCTGCAGTTGTGTATGGCTCGTGATCTCTATCAATGTGTCAGTTATTTCTGGATTTTTTCAAATTGTACATATTGATATGATCTTGGTGGATATTATTGTTTTTTTCGTTAAACGTTGATACTTGTACTGTATGTAGATACTTTACTCTTTAGGACTAACTCAGAAGGCTTTCTGGCATGTATTATCATGCTAACGTCTCTATTAGATATATTACAACAGCATAATTCAACCAATAAGAATATATATATAACGATTTTTTACAGCGTTTTAATAAAATAAAACAAATTTTAGAATTTCGAATCAAAATATTTTTATGTAGAGTTTTTTCATAGTAAATTTTAACATTAATAGAATACTGTTAAATGTGTAGAAAAGTTTGATATCAATAAAGAAAAGAAATTTCAATAAAGAAGTTACTTCTTATATTATATTAAATTATTAGATTACAGTTTTCATTCAGATGTTTTACTACTGAAAAATAATATATACTGTAACTAGATAAAATACTACGTGATTAATGATGCTGTGTAGCGGATGTGGCTATGTTCTTGCCATGTAAACGAATAGATATGCGCGATAATTTTATCAGCGCATTCATTATGCATAACGAAAATTTTTCTATTCTCAGACCACGCAAAAGTATAAATAATAATAAACTAATAAAAACTGTCAAATGAAATATTTTTTTTTTACAAAAATAAACATAAGTATGTAACTATATATTTTTTAAATAATATAGTGCTATTTGTTCCTTATTGGTAGACCTAAGATAGAGCTCTTAGGTTCAAATGTGCTAATAGCTTTGCTCGCAAATAATCACCGCATTCCAGATGCGGATGATGCGGCAGATGATTTTTAACAACAACCTCCATTAGGGGAGGCCTTTGTCCAGCTGTGTACCTCAAAAGTATGATGGGTAGCTGGACTGCTAGTAAAACAGCAAGAACACCACTCGGTAGTTGGTGGCCGGACGTATAGTTTAATTACTAATCCGATTAGCTTATATTTACTATAAAATAACCGAAATCAACATTAGACAAGATCAGAGTCTCCTGAGGTTGCCCGCAGATGCGTTGCTACCTAAGTCGCCTCGAATTACTATGTCTTTGATATTCTTCAGACCAGAACTCAGTGCCTAACACTGCTGTGTTCAACGGTTCTACCACCTTCAAAACAATTCTCACAGGTCAACAATTCTCAAAACCTAACAAAATTCATAGCAAAATAAAATCAATCTATACCGCGGTAACTGTGTCACGTAGTTGTGCGAGAGCGAATACGTTTACAGTTATTTCTGCGACGATGACTTTTACTTTCCTAACCCCCCTCCAGTGGGGGGGCCTACACATGCGGGAGCCGCCCGTTAGACGCTGTTATGTTTTGTTTGAATTAATTCGACAACTATCGTTTACAAAAAACTGACTTAATGTATGAGTAATGGTGGTTATTTGATGACGCGCCGCGTTGGTTAACATTCAGACAGCAGAGTTTCGGAGTTTGATCTTCGTTTTCATTATTATCCTAGTAGCCATTGTTAGTATCAGGCTCTCCGACATATTACGAGTAGAATTAGTTTTGATGCGGATTGATAAAATATAATTAGGCTGCTACTACTAAAAAAAATATGAAACTTATACAGATATGTTTACTCGTAATGTTACTGTTGTTGCAAGTGATACTTAATTTAAAAATACTAGGAAAGTACGGTTTGACTGAAGAGAAACCATCGCCACTGTCGTAAAGTGAAGCGTTATTTCGTTTCGACCGAAAGACGTAGATGTTTACATATAAGGCGATCATCTTAGTCCTCAAGACTAGCAACACATTTGGCTGCAGTGACCAATTACCATCACTTACAATCAACAACAACAAACAAGGTGTGTTACATACTCGTTTTTAACCTTTTAATGCATACAACATTTCGTGTTTCGGTAAAACAAAGAAACCTGGCATACCTGATATATAAATCTCGACCAGTTGGAACGATAACTATACGTTACTACAAATGGAATAAATTTAATGTAGATTAATTATCATAAAAGATTTAGAGCCTTCGTGTCACCTTCTTTTTATAGTATGGAAGTAGCAAACGAGCCTGCAGCCCACCTGATTTTAAGTGTCTAAATCTGTAACCAACTCTAGTTAAGATCAAAGTCGCACCTAAGGTTAGCCACAGATGCATTGCTATCCCTGAGGGCTAAGATGAAATGCCTCGGAAAAGTATGTCTCCCTTACCACACCCTTCAGACCAGAAAAGCGCATAACATTGCTGTTGTTAGGCAGAAATACAAACCTTAAAATTTAATAACAAAATCCCCAGGCTTTTCTTACAAAAAGTTTTCTTAAAGTGACTGCGTCGCTTTTTGTGTGATAAACCTACGATAGGTTTAACATGCACTTAAAAGCACGGAAGCGTGGACAAAATTTAATATCAAGCGGTCACTCGTCTAATTCCCAACTGCGATCAACGTTGCTAAACTTTGTAGATCATGTTTAACTACACAAACCGCAGGAATATGCGCGCTACTCAGTTTTTAGTTTATACTTTTAAAAGTTCAAACTAGAATGCCAATTAATAGAGTGGAAAGGTGAAAGATATATGTATTCGGACCAAATTAACCAGCCATAAAATTGGTATAGTCAAATATTCATGCCTACCAGTTCTTATGGATACTCGTACATAAAATTAAGATTTGTAAATAACACGGTATAATTTACAGGTATTTAGCAATAATTAAACACCGACATAATTACACATAGCGGTTAACTGAGATCTCAGATAAAATTAACAAGCGATGAATAATCTGAATTTTTAATTGTTAATTAGCTATGATTTTATCGGTGCAGATGAAATTCATATGATTTTTGGCAAACTTATTTACAACATATTGTAGATTATGATGATGAATAGTAGATATGTGAATTAAAATATATACTCACTTCTTGTAATAAGCCTGTGGTTTTTAAAAGATCGATATACCAAACCAGCATGTAGTACACCTGTTGATAACTGGTCATTGCCACCCATGGACATCTGCAAGCAACTTCATATAGAACAGGAGCTCTATCTAAAGTTAATCACAGTTGCGTTGCTGCTCTCGGCGACAAAATGGACGTCGGTCAAACGATAAGGCGATAACCACATCTAAAGCAGAAACATGAGATACATCTTAGTGCGACACACTCTGTGTCATTTTAGATTGATTCAGAAGCAATGTTACCTTGGCACTAGGGGCATTTCATGCATTCTTACTAATTTAATTTCAAGAAAATTATAACTACTCAATACAATTTCTGAACCTTCCTAACACTATATCCTACATTGTGAGCTTTATCATCAATAAGTAGGCCTCAATCTATCAAGTTCGTCATTAATAAGCTGTTCGAGATATGCATTAGGGGCATTCGACAAACTGACTGCTTAGCGAATCTAAGATGCAGAACAGACGACGAGGATATGTCACAGATTGAGCTCATATCAATAATTTCTTATTTCTGACCCACTATCAGGCACAGAGAGTGAAGAGTTTAGGCTTTAGCTATACGGGCAAAATAGATTGGTAGACTTCACGCGCCATTGAAGACTTTTTTTAAAAAATCCGTCATGTAGATTTTCAAGAAGTTTTCATTCATTGGACAAGCGATAGATTTTTTTTAATAATATGTACATATCTTAAAAAAATATACCTGACTGTTAACGTGGGTAACGAATGAACTTTATAAGCATGCGAGGGGCACAGAAAACTATTATCTTATTAGAAGAAAAATGTAGAGGTTACGTCTGGATCTTTTGGAAATTATCCTGTCTGGTGCCTTGCTTTCAATAATGTTATTTGTAGTTTTTCTTACCACCTTAGCTCCACACTTTACACTGACGAATACACAATCTCTTTCTGTGTGAATTCGGTTAAAAATCAAAGGCTGAAACCACTAGTTTGTTCTTGTTTGTTGCAACAAACAAGAACAAACTAGTGGTAGTAGCTGGACTAACGCTTTGTATATTTATAGACGGCATATTTTACCGTCAGCATGTACTCGCATGACGTCGCTTCTATATGTCTTTTACATGTAGACATTATGACTAATCGAAACATAAATTTTGTTCTAACTTTAAGAAATATTTAAGCTGTCGTTTTAGTAACCTTATTTCATCGAAGTCACAAGTTTAAATTGTATGTTGAGTAATATTAAGGATAACAAGTAGTTATGATGTAAAGTATATTCATTTAGAATATTGGGGTGTGAGGTTTATTATTTTTCTTCTGTTGACTGTGACACCAAGTTTGGAAGCTAAAGCTAACCTAGGTTTTCTAATACGCAGTGCAATCGACACAGAAGAATTAAATCCCGATCTGTCTAGAACTGAGACATATATTTGCCACTTCTAAATAGTAATGGGTTTCCCAGAGACGTGTTTTAAAGGTTCGTTCGTTGAAAGTTTGACCCGATAGGCACCATGGTCTCAATTATTTCTGCCTATTAAAGTAATATTAAGCGCCGTTCCTGTCTGAAGGATCTTCAACTTAGCTCTCGAGGATTGCAAAGTCTTTCTCCAGCGGCCATCGTTGCGGCGATGGTTCGGCGCAGAAAGGACTGGGATGGCATGATCACCTTCTGCAACGACGTAATACATGCAGGCGACTCTGAGAAGGACGGCAATATGTGTAGCGCATATTGTCGTAAAGACCATACGGTGCGGTGGGCCCAGCCTCTCACCTGGGTGGAGCGCGATGAGGCAACGTGCTCAGAGGACTCCGGTTGCGTTCTTTTGGAGATCCCGGAGTCTTTTTCGCAACGCCGAGGACGGCCACCGGGGGGTTTTAATACGGTAAACGTTTAGTTTGTTGGTATATACTTGGACTAGGTTATAAAAAGTAGCTGTAAGAAAGTGAAATCAAATACTAGAATAATTTGAAAAAGTTCAAGATTATAATAATACAAGGTATACACGTTATCTTGGTAGACGTTAGACTGCTTAAAGTTACGTTAATACGTTATAATTGGTATACTTGCCTGAAACGTCGAAAATTCTAATAAATGTTAATCTTAACGTTAGAATTTGGCGGCTTTGATCTCTACTTGGCTGAAACGTCGAAAATTCATTTTTTAATTTCTATTTCCGATCTGTGTGTGCGTCTATAATCTCGTCACAATAATTAAACAATATAATTCGCAACATCAGTGAAAAAAACGTATACTACAATTCCAAAGCTCCCTAATCTGCAAGAGGCCTAACGCCAGTGGAACAGGCTCGCGGTGCTCGGCCGCGACGTCGGCAGTGGGTCAAGAAACAAGGTCGCCATTTCTCTCGCTACGCCGCGTAGGCTATGCGTAGTTACGTAGCCAGTTTCGATAACGTACGACTCGGATGGAATTTATAGAGCCTAGTGTGAATTTCGGCCTTTATACTGAGTAATGCAGGTAGCCTGGCCTTTATATTCTTATAGCCGAATACTTCTTATAGCCAAATTGTTACTTATAGCTCGGGCTCTGAAACGAAGGATTGACGAAGAAGACAGAGTTCGGGGTTCAAACCGTACTAAACTTGTTAACATTGTAATGTTATATGTATTTTAGAATGCTTACAAACTTTAGAGGTGAAGAACAACCTGAGGAACCTTCATGTTTGACATATGAGATGGTTATTTATTACGACAACCCCAATGGGGTTGTCGTAATAAATAACCATCTCATATGTCAAACATGAAGCGATTAAGGGACAAAATCCAAGTCATTGGCAGCAGCGTCTTTCTATACAAACATCACTACTCACTACGCCCGGCATACGAATGCCAAGCGTTATGACTGTAGGCAAAATCCCCTCTTAAAAGGAGGCCTATGTCCAGCAGACCTCAAAAGACTAATGAAATCAGCGTAGTATGTAATTATTTTAATAGTATTAAAAATATATATATAATAGCACTAATTATAATACGACTGAAGTTCCACCTACAGTCATCCAAAGGCTATACGTGAGAACTAAGTTGCAAATTTCTCTGTCGCAGTCTTCTATATCATACAAAGCACTTTACTATTTTACTCCACTTTTCTGGTAAAATTAAAGTCGCGAACGAGCATGCAATCCATCTAAGCGATCACTTTAGCTTCTATGGGCGATGTCTATGGCTTACAGATATCTATCCATCTAAGCAATTTCATATAGAAGACGGGTTCTAGTCAATCGCGTTACTACTATCGAGGACTAAGGTGGTCGCCTCATATAAAAGTAAGCCAGCAACCAAACCCTTCCAACGAAACGCAAGCACTTCTTCTCACTAGACACTAATGAAGCGGTGGTAGCTTCTAGGCCGAACTGCTCATTCCTTGCAAAGCAAAGTTAAATATTAATATTAACCTGGCTCATGTGTCAGTTTAAAAGGATAAAAAGAAATATTGCCGAAATATATTTGCAGTTTATGTTTATGCTTGCTCATGAGTCATTTATTAGATGCCTGTCCAATGAGTTTAAAAATTCATCTGAGCTTAGTCACGCAGTTAGTTTTAAATTAAACATAATATTGATCATATGTTAATATAGGTATTATTTAGAATTTAACCTTTTATCCTTTCATACTTTTTTTTTAAAAACAAAAGTTGCAAACGAATATACACTTCATCTGATGGTAAGTGATATATCATATCCATGATCATTTCTAAGCAGTTTCTGAAGTCCATCATCCGTTACTAACTTCCAGGATGATTTTGGAACACCTCTTGTTTTAGCTACCTTAAATTAAATTAAATTACGCCCATTAAATTAAAACGCAAAAGTGTTTAATCTTAAGCTTGTTGGAAGCCTTTGAAAGGCGGTAGAACCAGTATAGGTTGAGTAAGGAAGTATCAGATCTGTTTCTAGCGTGAAGGTCGGTGGAGGAATTGGGATGCCGGTTGACGACTTGGTCATAAAGAGTGACAACGCATCTGTCATCGTCTTGAAGTTCTACCCCAGTTCTATTTGAAGATATAGTGGCCTTCCTCGGCGATAGAGGACTACATATGAGGCCGCATACCCTCGTAAAATCCCACTTTTCTCCCCTTCAACACCATCAGATGGACTGAATGCTCGTTTGCTACTTCAATCTTCGATATAGGAAGTATCATTGGTGCTCTATTGGAGTCATAAACGATTCTTTCACATATACCAAAGTTGAGCACCTATATGTTACACATTGAATACATCCCAGCATTTCCCACTAAGCACTGTTTGCCTATGCATGAGGATAACACCCCATAGTTGCACAACAGTTAATCGCCATGTCCTGCCCACACCGTCTAACCTCATGTATGTAAATGAACGAATTTTACACAGTCATCTGTGGGAGTGCTTAATTAACTCATGACCTGAAAATTAACGGTCATACAACTTAGCTGCGACATTCAGACACGGTAGCTGACATAGAACGAATTAATATCACTGCCAGCGGTAGGTTATCTGGGTTTTTGTACGAACTATAGATATTAGTCTTAATAACGCTTTCTACTCTCATAGTCCCACTATGGTATATTATATACATATAAAAGCTGGTAGAACTGGTGCTGGTCATACATTGCCAAGTTCTAGTCTGAAGAGTGCGGGAGATATACTTATCCAAGGCATTACATCATAGTCAACTAGTAACTTCCTCAGGGGTAGCAACGCATCTATAGCTAACCTCAGGTAAGACTAACTTATCTGGGGTTGATTACGGATGTTCATGGACAGCAGTTGCCACTTACCATCTCGTTTGCTACTTCCATGTTGTAAAAAAGTCACCCCAGGACAACCTATAAAGCCTATCAATCTGAAATTGGTCAGTGTGTGTCAATAGCAGTGGGCAATGGATTATCGATCCTATCATCCTATTATAATAGTATCAAATGAGTAAAATAAAATAGTATCATCTGTGGCAGAAAACGAGCATGTCGTTTATGCCACAGATGTGCAAGTTGTAGAATGATTTTCCTCCTTTAAAGCCAGCAATGCCTTGGCGAGTTCTCTGGTGTAGCAAATGTCCATAGGTGTCGATGATTATCATCAGGTAGCCGGTCTGCCATTTCGTCAGGTATAATAAAAAAAACAAAGTCAATATAAATAAAAACATGATTGATACTTGTTGTACCCCAGATTGGTTTTAATCGCGTTTAGATCGTAAAAGATTTAACTTAACGTTAAATTATATACATAAACACTAAATAGAATCAAGATATATACCGCAAATATGTCTATAATAAATGTTCGAATTAAATTCAGTAGTTTCGGTTTGATGTATTTTCAAACATAGGGAATAAATGATAAAGAATTTTTACTTATATATTCTTAGTCCTTCAAAATTTTTTTGCAAATTTATGCAATGTACATTTTTTATTATATGTAAAAAAATATTTAAGTACATTTTGTACATGTAGAACATATTCAAATTTCCTTCCAACACAATTTTTATATTTCCAAAAAACACAACGTTCGTCAAAAATATTTTATTACCTACCTACTTTCATGTCCGTCTGTTCCGTCTAATAAAAACTTTTATAGAATAGCTGACATAACTAATCGATTAACTTAACCTCTGACTATTACATCTATATCCCTCCCCCCATCACATATCCCCTCCAAGTCTGCGCTACATCACTGACACACATACCCAAAAATCAACCGGAATATAACCTAGATTTTGGCAATTAATTCGCCATAAAGTCGACCTTAATACTCAGTAATAGAGCTTAATGAAATGCGCATCCGAAATGTAGAGCCAGTGAGAGTGGATCGTATGCCACGAAGTTACAGTTGGTTTTTAAGCAAAAGGTTCTGGTCAATGAATTCAGAAACGGTACGTCGTGTCTCGATGCGCGTATACAAATATTGAACGCTTTTTGGAGTTCCTCTGGCATATAGACAAGAAAAATAAATTGCTTTTAGAGATGATTAAGAATTTTTATATTTCTTAATTAATATGATCGTTCGTGGTAGATTGATGGCACCGTGAGACCTATGTACTTAAGGATGTGAGCCTCACATGTGTGTAACTGTAATCTTATTAAAGAGTAGTGTAAGTGGCAATAGGTACGTAAGAAAAATCTGAAGGGCCCCATGAAGGGAAACCCCGGAGAGATCCTGGGATTTCTTCAATACGGTCGGTTATCAATGGAGGACTACACTGTCACCCCCGCCTCTTCTCCCGAGACCAAAAAAGGTAAGGGAGAGACTCACGAGATTCCACCTTAACTCACAGCAGATGTCTACGAGCTGCTGGATTTGGAACCAGGCAGTCTTCATGCTTGTTTATAATCAATATCAGATAATATTGTTTACCATTAGATATGACCCGCGGTTTCACCCGCAACTACATAATAAAAATCCAAACAAAAAAACATAGCGTGATATTATATAGCATTCCTCAATAAATGGAGAAATCATCACAAAAATGTTTTTTCAAATCGATCCAATAGTTCCTGAGATTAACGCGTTCAAACAAACAAACGCTTCATCCCATACAATCTTTTACCCCCCTTTTGAAGGGGTTGAGGGTTAATTTTCAGAAAAATCACAAACATTCACGTATTCATTAATTTGTTGTAAACAAATAAATTCCATATTTTCAAGCCACTATCTTCAACGGTCTAAAACTTTCATAATAAGTTTTTCATCCTTTTCACCCCCTTTGGGGTGGAATTTCAAAAAATCCTTTGTTAGTGCTCTACACTCCCTAAGGAATCTTCATACCAAATTTGAACTTTCTACTGTTGTCTGTCTATCAGTCAGTCACTCAGTAACGGAAGAGTTTTATATATATGTATATATTGATTATTATAACCCTTCACGCTTGTAATGAATAGACAATAAAAATATAATCAACCTGTTAAGGACACAATATTATTAACATACTGCGGTTTACTGTTAGTATTTTTGTGACAATCTATCTTACAGAACCCTTATTCCACTTTGATAGACGTAACTAATTCCTTGGGAAAGGCTTTCATTATTTAACAATTAACGCTTTTGCTATACAAATATAGCCTATTTCAGCTTAGCAAA
Organism: Cecropterus lyciades; assembly: GCA_002930495.1. Lineage (NCBI taxonomy): Eukaryota > Metazoa > Arthropoda > Insecta > Lepidoptera > Hesperiidae > Cecropterus > Cecropterus lyciades. The sequence goes on from MOOZ01001132.1 coordinate 590,151, forward strand.
CGCTCCAATATGTCACAGTACAAAGCGGTTAAATCAATATTTTTATTTGTAAGTACACTTTTATTTTCTCGTTGCTCGTTCTAGGTTAATTAATTGTTTATGGTTACAATGTTACCACTCATAGCTTTGTGGTGTTGCTATACGGTAAATTGTATAGGTTATGCAATGTCAAGTGACGCTGTCTTCGTTCTTTTAGGGTAGTTATATGGCATAAAGTACAAAATCACCTATTTCTACCTCGGAACAACACTGTTAGGCTGCTATGTTCTGGGGTGAAGGACTTATCCTTCACCCCAGAACTTTGTTTACCTTAGTAAACATACTTATAAGAGCTTAGTCCCCGTTGATAGCAACGCATTTGTGGCCGATACTAGGTGGAACTCCACTTATTTAGTAAGCCAGATGGTTCGTATATATGACTCCAAAAAATGGCTTTTTACCAATAAATATTTAAAATTTGCTTACAAAATTTTAATGCCTAATGGCGTAATGCCGGCGTTTTTTGGCGCCTGGATTTTTTATAATATTATGGTCATTACGCCTATTAATTACGATCACAATTGAAAAAACAAACAGTGTTTGTCTATATTATTTTATCATAACAGTATGTGTCTGGAAAGTATAACTAATTAGTTAGTACATAAACCAAGCAAAAAGCCCACTTGACCGGGAATCGAAGCGGATGGCTGCGGGCAATCCGGATTGGGCGGCGTCGTGGGCGAAGGCTGGCTGACTCGACACGTTGTATGAAAACAGGTAAAACGCAGCGTTTTTTACATTTAAATTATTGTATTACCACGCCTGAATGTTCCCACCTATAGAGCACGAATGCTCCGCATCTTTTTTTTATAGTGTGAAGTAGCAAACGAGCATGCAGCCA
>MOOZ01001132.1:599963-610938 GCA_002930495.1 Cecropterus lyciades
TATATTATTTTGAAAAGTATTGGGAACAACAAATTTCAATGTAGGTAGTTAGACATTTTTACTTTATCAATACATAGGCCGAGTAGGTAGGTAATTAAATTCCTTAATAAGTACGAGTATCTACAATCTGTTATTTACTTTATAAAATAATCACAAATAACTTACTTTTTCAGAGCTCCCACTGCCACTGCCATAATCACTATAATTATTAAGTCCCATAATAAAAATAAAATTCGAAAATAATTTCGTGTGATTCCTTCGACGCGTTACTTAAAAATAAAATGGAACAAAATCATCCACTTAAACCGAACGCGGTAATACGCGGCTCTTATTGGTCGATTGTTAAAAACAATAATGGCGGCGGCTCAGGTTCAGGTGGCCAGCAAAATAATAATTTATATTACAATGTAAACACATTGCGCGCTTCAGTCTAATATTGTAGACTATAAGGTTTGTTTTACAATGTCACGCTAAATTAAGGCATAAACAGATTGGGGTAATTGATATTTATATTAATTTAGTTTTGATTTGTTATAGTACACAATATTTTTAAGGAACATTCATGAATTCATTAATTCACTTTCATTAAAGCGAATATATGCAAAAACTGTAAATTAAATATACAATTTATTGTCATCATTTAAGAAATATTATTAAATGACCTAATAATTATTGATTCAAGATTGTCAACTGGCCCATCGACGCATAACGTATGTAAAGTACACTACACATTTTAACATAAAATCGCAGTTAGTTAATTTTGTCTATGTTTTGTTATATAGGTAGTTTGATTTTAACTCACTTGCTATTATTACAACGAAAACAAGGAGTTTCATTCTTATTTGGCTTGTTTTAACTTAAATTATCGCTGATTTATGCAAATAATTGAATGCCACCCCTGCGATATAATGCGTGATGGCTTGACACTGGAGAGTCATCAGCTCCAGCTAACGAAATAATATCAGTGTGAACCAAAATCAACAAACAATTAATGCGTTCACCCCAGTCTGTACACAGCTTTATTAAAAAAATGTTACTTACGTCGCATCGTAGGTTTGAGTGTGACTTAATACAGAATTATGGGGGTACGTAGCTATAGGTAAACATTAGTTAAAATATATTGGCGTTCAAACCTATATACTAGGTAAGTAGGAAGGTACTTAGTAACTAAATACCTATCTAATAAGTAAATAAGTAAGTTTGATTAGATCTATTATTCACGGTTAATATTGTATATACAAAACTTACATTAAATTATTCCAGTAACATAAAGAATTCATGGTAAACTCCGTTTTGATATTATTTTGATTTCTATTGACATCAGCATATTACGACATCACTGAATTTATAAAATGTGACATTGCTATGTAAACCAATGTAATGTAACCTTAATTTGACATTGTTGTAATTATCTAATTGACTAACTTGTAGTATACGACTAAAATATTGTATACCCACATAGGGTGGCCAGTGTGATGTATATGATGTATTGTAACACCTTATTGTATAGCGACAGTGAACAAAAAATAAAAACACGCTTTCAACACTCATAACCCCACACTAGAATTTTCTCCTGTGTCGTGGGTGCCATGGACACACAAAGACGAACACACAAACACCCAGACCCAGAACAGAAACCTAAACTCATCATTCAGATGTCTGTCTGGCCGGGATCGAACCCGGAACCCAATGCGTATCAGACCGGTATGGTGACCGCTCCGCCACGCGATTCGTCATATTATTATTATATTATTATTGATATCAAATAACCAAAACGACATTTGAATAAGATCTATCCTTTATAAATTGGAGACGACATCATGCTCAATTATCTTTTGAACTATTATATTAAGTACCTACTTATTTAGTATGTAGGTACCTGATGTAATATGCTTGTTATTAAATAACAAAGTATGGAAAAGTGAAAATGATTGACAAATAGGTAAATTGTTTTTCCGTAGTTAAGAATAGGTACAACTCATAATAGCTCAGCTTAACAGAGGTTGCATTTCACGCTTGTAGCAAACAGTTTGTATAAATATTTAGTTTAAAATATCTTGAATTCGTATTATACGATTCGTTTAGCGTAGCAAACACAACATCGAGGTTAGACTGACTCACAACGGTTCCTGATTCAACTCCGGGTTAAAGGTAAAATGATACTATTTAAGTCTGGTTACGTGTATAATCCTCTTTGTTAGCAGCGCGCTAAAACACGAAATCCTATTATGGAACTATGAATGTGGAATTTGGTTATACTGCGCCTACGCCAGTTATTTATCACATTAGTGCAGTTTCTTATATTTATAAACGTAACATTAGGTCAAAGACTATTCAAGTTATTTATAAAATTAATGAATAATCTCATTGTGTAATTGGAGAAGTAACGTTTATAAAAGATATATAAACAAGTTTAAGTGTAATAATGCGTTCAGTGTTCGCAACAATGAATATAAAGATGAGTAAATACCTGTACACAGTTCATTCATAAGCTACGTAAGTAAAAGGCAATACTTGGTACTACAAGTACTTGTCTGTCGTTTTCTTTAATAAATTTATGAGATTATAAGTTTACTGTAGTCAGTCAATTACATTTTTGTAAATTATTGAACCACTAGAAAATTTAAGGTGCACTGCGTGAATTTTTTAGGTACAATGCCATCTGTGTGCGATATTAAAAAATATATAGTTTAACACCTTGGTTACTATAGGTTGATATATGCTAAGAGATGGCGTTGTTTCCAAATATATTTCAAATTTTATGTATAGCAACAACGCTTTATAGTAGGTATATAAAGCGTATTAAAAGTGGCGTAAAACGCAATGAAATCAGACGTAAAGCTGGGTCTCCATAGAATAAAAATTACCAACTTTTGTGTTGCCAACACGTATTGACGGTTAACATCAAAGTAGCACACTTATTATCGACATGTATTCGCTCTGTGGATACGCTTCCAGATGGCAACATACATAGTTAAAATAATAAATACAGCGGCTGCCTGCATTAATATCATCGTCATTCGAAGACATGTTGTCAACAAACGCTGGTGGAGACAGCTTGATGTAAATTAAAATGTTTCTCATTTTGTTAACACTTTGTTTAGCTTCGGTGTCAGTGCTTCTCGTGATTATAAAATTAGTGTTTCTTACTAAAAATACTGTATTTTGTAAATTACAATAAAAAATAAGGACTTCTGAGGATAAAGTTACGTCGACAAAAAAGTCATCTACTTTAAAAACCAAAAAAAAGGGTCATTACACATATAATTTTATTTCCAATTTTGATCGAGGTCAAATTTGGAAATAAAATTATACTATAATGAACCATTACAGAATACACTAAAAAGTTGAAAATTCTAAAAACATCTACTGTAATTTCAGTGTACATGGAAGCACTGTTCGGTGGAGACACGATGGAAACAAAATTTTGTGCTTTTTGGAGTGCAGCAATTAGTTGGAAGCAAAAGTTGCCAGCATTTTCAGTGGCCCTTAAGATAAAATTGGCTTATCTAACTCGTCGTCCTAGGTGAGCGATATGAGGCGACGCGAGGTTATGCGACACAATGCGACCAATACTTTACGCGACGTGTGTCCTGTTGTAGTCATCGGTGAGCGACAAACGTGGCGATCCCAGATCATTATTGTTTTAGCCATGGCCTAATACTTAGCCCTGCATAAACTTAACAAAACTAAGTCAGACCTTTATTCGATTGACTAGCTACTGATTTACTAGATTTAAATTAAATCCGTGAACGTGGCGATTATGCAATATCCCTATTTTATTTTAGCTAGGTAGGGAACTCGTCTCTAAACTTAGCGGTACCCTGCCGCGACAAGTGTAGCACAATTTTAACGAGCAAATGTTATATTTTTATAATTACAATATAGGTGTAACTCGCTTGAATTTGATGGATCTATAAATGCTTGAACCGATACTGAAACGCCCTTACATTTAATACCCCACTTGAGTATATCTGACAATATTCCATTATTTATTCCCCCTTTACAAACATACCTGGTAAATGGCTCAACCAATTTTGATGAAACATATTTAATCATAGTATACTCGTCATGCCCTTTCATTTGATACCCCACATGGATATATTTGACAATATTCGATTATTCCTCCCCACTTTTAACTACCATATCTAGTAACTGGTCCAACCGATTTTGATAAATCATTTAAAGTGTAAGTTATTTATTATGCCCTTTCATCTGATATCCCACTTGTAAATATTTAATATTTGATTTTTCATCACTACTTTCACCCTCAATACTTATTAAATGGCTAAACCGATTTTGATAAAACATGTTTAAGAACCAGCATCCGGAAATTGCTGTCTAACAATAAAACCGCAACAAAATCAACGTTTAGGAGTTACGTTTCCACACAGAAAGACATAGCAGTCAAACTAACACCCCTGTTTTTGCGTCGGGGGTTAAAAATAATTTCTTTAATTTATGCACACATAATGCGTCGCGTCTTGTCGTGCAAAAAATAAGTCCGCACTTCGTCGCAACTCGTCGTAGACTGATTAAGGCGACAACGTAGGCCCCAAATGCATGCAACGACTATTTGATATTTTCGCGTCGCATCGAATCGCTTCGCGTCGCATTGCCGCGTTTGTCGTTCACGTAGGACAACGGGTCAATGTGTCAGGCAAGTTTTATAATATACCTGTATTTTAAATTATGCGACAATGTAAATCGTTTTAAAAATCCTGGGGTTACAGTAATATAAGGGAGAATTAAAATAAAACGTCAATTTACCACATTATTATTTATTACAGCCTCGTTTCAACAACGTGTAGGATCTCTGTCAAATACTGATTGATTTACAAGATGTATGTCTACAGCTACTAACCCCTAATTGCAACACATCAACAATATGACGACACTTTGCTTACAAAACCTTGCTTTGTATTTTATCGAAAATTATTTGCAACTCTTTTTATGTTCACACGAAACAAAGGCATTTTGGCAAAACATATTACAAGCAGTAGTCAAAACAAACTTGATTTTCAGGGTTTTATCAGCAAAATGTCATCATATCATCTCCAAGCGTAAGATAAAGTTTACAATGCAATATTACGAGATTCTCACACATCTTGTTTACCCGATATCCATTGATATGAACAAGAATATAAAACTTACATAAACATTCGATTTACAACCGATCAACGGTTGGTTATGCCAGTGATAGGGAACAAATGAAACTATGACTACTTGTTTTAAAAAATAATATGTTGAAGGCTATTTATATTAATGTAGAACATAAATTGTTATTGTCCTTCACGTTTAATTGAGGGGCATAATGATGATGGTTAAGTTCCAAAATTGTAACAGTTGTTTTCAACATATTTTGTCGTGTTTTACACGTATGTGAATGCAACATTTATACCCCTTCAATTAATTTATTTCAAAATAAAACTTATAAAACAACTAAGAATTATTTGTAGTAGATTAAAAGCCAGTATTTTAAACAGATTAAATAATTGGAACAAACAATTTAACAGCACATCAACATATTATTTTTCATAGGTTCCATCCACCGGTCTAGTTGGCTTCCCCGAAGTATTCCTTGGCAGCCTTGGTGTCGGGCTTGATGGTCTTGGAGCCGGGATGCCAGTTGGCCGGGCACACCTCTCCGTACTTGTCGGTGTACTGGAATGCCTGCACCAGCCTGAGGGTCTCTTCCACTGATCTGTTGATGAGATGTATGAGATATATGACATCATGAGTGGAAATAAATAGACATATTGGAGATTGTTCAGAATTGACTGATGGATTCCAAGTGGCAGAACCAGTGTAGTTCTACCAGGGAGGTGCCAAACCCCCATCCATTTCTAACGTGAAGCAGTTCTTGCGTTTCGTTGGAAGGGCGCCGGCTCACTTATATATGAGGCGACCATCTCAGTCCTCGGGGACAGCAGATCTGTGATCGACTTCAGATAGAGCCCCAATTCTATATGAAGTTGCTTATAGATGTCCTATCCATCCATCCAGATTTCAAAAAATGGTATTGTGGTTTGATAGTAGCTGTATCAAGGGGCCATCACTTATGGTTATGACAGCGGTTTGATTGGGTATATGTGAATTATGGTTATAAGTTGTTCTAAATTCATTTTCACAGGGTAACAACACACCATTGTTCGACCTCAGGCATGAAATAGGTAGGACGACATTGACCATATAAAATTGAAGATCTGAGGTAGCACAAATAAATAACAGTACTGAAAATATTTTGAGTGAGAGATAGATATTTTGAGTGGGCAATAAGTGGCAGTGAAACCGCAAACAAGTCAGTCCACCTGATGGTGGACTGACTTGTTTGCCATTTCTAAATCAGGAAAAAAAACGCGAGTACGCAATTAATTTACAAGTGACAGATATATTTACAGATATCAAATAAGGTCTAACTAGTGCAAATTATACAAAGGACAATTCACAATCAGGTAGCGCTAAATAAATTATCGCTTCGCCACAATACATTAGAATGCTTGATAAAGGTCAGACGATACAGTAATTGTAATAGGCGTGATGTTGGCATGATAATGATAAAATATTGACTATCACTATCACAAATATTGTCGCTAAGGATGATCTATTATAGATTGTAAATTGAGGCAAATTCTATTGTTTTTTTATAGCAAAGGAATATACAGTCCACTTCATAATTATTACTATAAAGAGACTTCTGCAATACGCCTCAAATACGATCGATTGGTTATAATTCAATTTTTTTATGAACTCGTAGCAAGTAAGTTTAATACTTAGTCAATTGCTATCTATGGAGTTTTGTTTTGAGTTATAAACTCTACATGGAATAGATTGGATTGCCTGAATTTACATATGATGATTAAATTGGAACTTCATACAAGTGTGCTCAATCACACTCGCATAATCAGAACCCTTAACACTGCTTGAAGTCTGAAACATGTGGTGCCCCAACAGTTCAAAAGAAGCGCTCTATTCTGTTAGTATGTTTTCTTTATAAAATTGCAGTAGTACGACCAGTCTGACCAGACCCATGTACACTGTAATCAACCTCAGATAAGATCAAAGGCTTGAGATTTGCCACAGATGCATTGATAACCCTGAGAAGACTTGCATTGTTGCAATTAGGCAGGAATAGGTTGAACCATAAAGGGTTATACCACCGCCAAAATCATCACCTTTTAAATTACATATGTGCAGCACAGAAAGTGTTCGTTGATGTAAAAATTTGTGCTATTATTAGCGTAGATAAAGTATCCTATGTTCAACCTATACCAGTCTAGTGCACTTTAACATTTTGGAAAAGTCGCATTTGGAAAAGACTGTTTGCTAAGCATTACTTCTTTAAAATGTTTTTAGGATTAACCACAATAAACAGGATTAACACATTAGAATTAACAACTTAAACAGCCTAATCTTAGATTTTGTATTTATCAAAGAAAAGCCTTCACAGTAATTAAATTTAAACGAAAAGGCAGTAATTAAATTTAAACGAAAAGGCAATTGATTGTGAATCAATCAATCATTATTATTTGTACAAATCTGACAATTAATACGAAAACAAAAATTATCGAAATCCATATATTTGCACGTTTTATCAAATTGGAAAATCCTTTTATACATTGAATTGGCATTCCAAAATTATCACTATCCATACTTGATCAATCATGAGCATGAGTAATCCAATTTATGATTTCACCATATCAAAACAATATTCATCATCGGCTCATTGTGGATACGTCACGTCACACAAGTATGTAAGCACCATTACGAATAGTTGGTTACAATTGCATTGCTACGGCCGAGGACTAAGTTGGTACTTCTCGGAAAATTACCCCCTTACCATACTCTTTAAACCTCACTCACAGTACTAGCACTGAGATATCGCACTACAGTGTCCTACCACCACCTACCACCTTTAAATTCATAACATTCCTTCTATCTTTTGAATGTGGTAGAACTCTGTGGTTCGGCTCTGGAAGCACCACCGCACCACCTATTCCTGCCTACTAACAGTTGTGTTATACAATGCTTTGTTCTGGTCTGAAGGATGTGTCTGGTCCGAGGCGTTCCAAATAAGTCCTCAGGGGTAGTAACGTATCTATGGTTAATCGAAGGTAAGACCTGATGTTATCTGGGGTTGATTACAGATGTCCATGGGCCGCAGAAGTCAGTAACCATCAGGTGGACTGCTTGCTTTTTCCATATAAAAAAAAATACCCACTATGGGACGCCTGGCAGACGTGAAACATCATGTTCGTGCAAGTAATAAGCGTAAAAAAAAAAACAAGATTGCGACAGTAACTAAATATATAGCATAATGAAAAAAACGCCATCTACGAACAGTGTCCCGCACGAACTAACACCGCAGCCCGCTTAGTTTTGATCGATACTTAATAGTTCCGAAATCTATAACAGATGGCGCTAAAATTAATACGGTGTGGCGATCGCCACGCGAACAATCAGGTTTACGTGCGATTATAGATGTTCCACATAAAAAAAAACTACTGGTGACTGTTTATCTTACCGTCCAACAGGCAGGTCGTTGACGGTGATCTGTCGCAGGTTCTGCTTGTCGTCGATGATGAAGAGGCCGCGGAAGGGTATGCCGGTCTCCTCGTCCAGCACGCCGTAGTCGCGGGCGATGCGGTGGGACTTGTCCGATATGATCGGAATGTTCATCGGTCCGAGACCGCCTGCAATTCGTTGATAGGATATTGTAAATTAAACATATTTGAAAACCCCGATGATATAATGTTTGATGAAACCGGCCTCATTTTTTGTGTGCATTATTTAGGAGTGTATCAAAACGTATAAAAAATATGTTGTTTATATATATAGCTGTACGGAATAGGCAGTTAAGGGATTATTTTGTACAAATTAACAAAAAGTATGTCGTATGTGTTTCATCTGCGCAAGGCCATTTCGACTCATAAAAATAGACATACTGCTAAGTACTCCGATGTTAAAAATGAAGTGGCTAAAAGGTCCATATATTTTCAAGATGACATTAGCTAAAGGAAAAACGTAAGGCTTTTTTTTTTTGGGATAAACAACAATAAATGTTTAAAAACGATTATGAATAATTATAGTGCCAGTTTCAAGCAATAATGCTTACCCTGTTTACGTGGGGTGTTGATCCAGGCCAGATGGGTGAAATGCGAGTCGGTGGAGGCGGCGATCACTTCGCAGCCGATCTTGCGGAAGTCGTCAGCGCGCTCGGAGAACGCGATGATCTCAGTCGGGCACACGAACGTACTGAAGACGAAGACATTATTTTATGAGTGATCGTATTGCGAAAGTAACGAACATATAACAGATTCCGCATTCGCGGATAAAAAAAAAAAATCGCGTTTTCTCTTAGCACGCCACCTTTTTTTGGGCACTGCTGGTCATTCTCGGTTTTTGTATTCGCGGCATATGGGCGGAATATAGCCTCCGCGAATAAGATTTTACTGTACAGTATTCACAACACAAAGTATCATCATGTGTAGAAAGCCATATTTTCCATAAATCTAAGGTCAAGTTTTCAAGTATTGTTACAGTGATAAAATATTTGCCAGATTAACGCCGACATAGCATTAGATAGTAACATTTAGCTGATATGACATGACCCGACACGTTATCAGTGGGCACACATTTTAAGAATGAGATATAACTTATGTGTTCTAATGATTAACCTATGAAAATTAATTTATTATTTTTTTCCTTATATTGTCACCTTTACTATTACTTTATATTTAGTTGAGTTTGTACTTTTCAACAGCAGTATTATAAAGTGGTCACGGCCCTTCATGGACTTTAGTAATCTATTTCATACAGGATAATGTATTACCAGTAGGTGCTTGCAAATCGCAACTAAGATGGACAAATCATTTTTTTTCCTGGACATTTATAAATAATCTATTCCATACATAATATTGCAACTGAAGGTACTTGCGATTTATCAACTATGATGCAACACTTATACAGATCAAAATTAAAAATAAAACACAATTTCACATATTTTTCACAAGCGTTAATGCAAGTGATAATCATAATAAGCAGTAGGATTTACATGACAACGTAAAACACCTGTTTCAATAGTATTCTAGATATAAAACGTCTTCAGTCGCAATGTAGCTTATCGTATAAGTGTTATGACATAAATACAATATAGACTTTATCTTAATACCCTAACATACACTCGAATACGTCTTTTCATTGTTAGTATATACATATATACTTATTTACAAATTGCCAACACTTGCCTTAGGGTCTAGAAGTATTGGATATTATATTACAGTTCATATTCACGAAAAAATATTGCTATAAATTTAATATTCTAAATTGTGAAGTTATTTTGCAACGGAAACATTGCGGTAACTTGATTAGATAATATTTGTCATACAAAAACTATGTGTGTGCAATTCACACACGGCAGAAGTGAAACGTTACAATAAATTAATAATTTATAACAAACTAGCTGAGCCCCGCGGTTATACCCGCGTTTAAAAAATGTACCTACCTGACATAGTAGTTATCTATACTAATAATATAAAGCTGAAGAGTTTGTTTGTTTGTTTGAACGCGCTAATCTCAGGAACTACTGGTCCGGTTTGAAAAATTCTTTCGGTGTTAGATAGCCCATTTATCGAGGAAGGCTATAGGCTATATATCATCACGCTAAGACCAACAGGAGCAGCAATGAAGAATGTTTCAAAATCGGGTTTTTTTTCTAATGAGAGCTTCCGCTGCATGCATAATATTTATGTATGTCACGTTACATTTCTTTTTAACGCGGGTGAAACCACGAGCTCAGCTAGTAGTTACATATACGTGCGTGTAGAGCGCGCGCGGTTTCTTAGGTTTTAATTTAATGTAATTTAATTAGGGTTCCAATTACATTCCATAAAGAAGAAGTAGCCTATGTTACGCCTTATAGCATCAGCTATCCAACAGTGAAAGTACCGTCAAAATCGGTCCACTGGTTTCAGAG
>MOOZ01001134.1:54752-64898 GCA_002930495.1 Cecropterus lyciades
TTACCTACAGGTAAAATAATGTTTTAGTTTTGATTCGGCGTGTTAAGTGAAATAAAAAATATGTGGTGTTGTTTATTACGTCACTTCTATTGTTTATTATTTTCGGAAACGCCACATTTTGGTAAAAACCCGCAAAAGATCTGCAAGAAAACAACCACAATTATCTAAAAATTTGAATTTAATAATTGTGTGGATATTATGAGGTATCCGAATATATGCCAGAAATTTTCCTGAATTCCAATCAAACGGAGATGAGGACTGTATGGAGTGGCGACTACATTGTGACCTAGAGGAGGCAGAACGAGTTCGGTTTGACCGGGGCTTGAAGCAGTTCTTGTGTTTCGGTGGAACAGTGCGATTCCCGGGAGTTGCCCCAGAGTCACCTTGAAAGCAAATGAGCATGCAGTAGGTAGTAAGTGGACACAGCCGTCCATGAACATATGTAAGCAACTTCATATAAAACAGGCGTTCTGTCTGAAGTCAATCACAGTTGCGTTGCTACTCCCGAGGACAAAGATAGTTGCCTCATATGAAAGGGAGCCGTGACTGAAGTTCAGGACTTCAAAAAAGTTCAGGTGATAAGGGTTCCTTCCACCCTAAGAACATAACATGATTCTTTGATATCTGTACGTGTATTGTACCTATTTAAAAGTCAAAATTTAAGGAGTTGAAGACCAGAGTTTATTTATAGTAAAGATTAACAAATGTTACAGTGTACAATCAGCTGCCACGAATTCTTTGATGCCAAACGTTCAAGATCACTTCTGTGGGTTGAAACAAGTATAAGTCTGATTACTTTGATTGTCAAATTGACATTTGAAGTGAGTGAAAGTAGAAATAAAGTCAAAACGTATATAAGTCAGATTTTTCCAAAATTTACTTTTCGAACTAAAATTGTTTGTTTACGATAATATCAATAGATATTTACTTTTCCCACGGTTTTGGTTATTTTGGTATAACACTAACACTTTCTACACTCATGGCCCCCACACTAGGATTTTCACCTGTGTCGTGGGTATCATGGACACACAAAGACGCAAACACAAACACCCAGACCCAGAACAGAATCTGAACATCGTTCTGATGTCTGTCTGGCCGGGGATCAAACCCGAAACCCACTGCGTGAACGCTATGGTGCCCACTCCGCCACGCGGGTCGTCAAGTATAAAAGGGGAAATTTGTAAAAATCTGACTTATGCCTGGTTTCATTAGGGGGACTGAATTACTATCGTACGATATCCATCACTCAAATGAATAAAGCGAAGATAGAACGGCTACATAGCTAATTGGTATACATCTGTGTTTTATAAAAACCGTACCTATTGTGGAAGGAGTATGGTTCGTTTTCGCTCATCCTGACAGTCATTGACAGGTTTTTACCTTGCCTAAGTTGATAGTGCACTGTACAATATCAAAAATTATTTTGTTTGACATTTGTTTACGTTTTTTAAGAATAATGGGATCAAAATGTTAAATATACGCATAAATTTAACAACGCAGAATGTTAAATATACGCATATATTTAACATTTAACACAAAAAGAGGGATGTTATAACTTGACCGCTATATGGCTGTCTGTCTGTTTGTGGCACCGTAGCTCCTAAACGGGTGAACCGATTTTCATGTTTTTTTTAGAAAGTAGTTTTCCGGCGATGGTTCTTAGACATGTTTTATCGAAATCGGTTCAGCCATTTTGTAGGTATTGAGAATAAACGTGGGAATGAAAATCAAATGTAGGCAATGGAATCATATGAAAGGGCATGACGTTTGTATTACAATTAGACATATTCAATCAAAATCGGTTCAGCCATTCACGACGTATGGATTAAACGATGAGATTACGTGACTGTAAACCTGTCGAAGGTTCGAGAAAGTTTACTTTGTCAACAATGTGTTAAAAATAAGTAGAGACGGTCGATTTGTTTTGACATCTTTGATGTAATCTAAGAGACTCAACGATATATACTTAAACTCTTTGAAACTTAATGAAATTAAATTGCAACATATTTTTAATAAGTTAAGACAAAAAGACAGGAAAGTAAACAAAATGTAACCATTAAATGTGTTCATTAATTGATTCGTATGGAAAAAATTAAAAGCTTATTAGACTGTATTGCTAGCTGTTGCCCGCGAGTCCGTATGCGTGTATTATACAAATCAATAAAAACATTTAACCCTCGCGATCGAATGGAATATAAAAAATCCTTTCCTAGTCGATATCCACGTCATAAAATGAACCTATTTTCCAAATGTAAGGTACAACTTTAGGACTGTAAACTTTGCGATGATTAAGCAGAAGTATCTCTTCACTTTTATATGTAGACTTATAGGCACATATAAGGCGGGGTTTTGGGAGTCCGAGATCCCCTCATTTTAGCATGGATGAGAAAAGAAAAATGCTTCAAACTTCTTTTTGTCGATAAATTTTGAAGTCTATTAATTATAACCCCTTCACTCAGCAACAGGTATTGAACAATATTAGTTACTAACCGATTTTAGCCAACCCTTTAGGTTGGCCACCCTTTAAAATATCTTTATTTATTTATTTATTTTTTTGCATAGGCCTACGGGGGCACTTACAAATTGTCGGTTACATTAATTTTTTGTTACACTACCACCGGATCGGAATGACCTCAACTGAGAAGATCCGGCTGTTTGTCTTTTTTCCTTGCATTATTTTTGTAGTATTTTTTTACCATCTCGTTTATTACATGGGCAATAATAGCTAGCTCCAGTATCTTGCCTTACATCTGACCAAACTAAAAGGCTTGTTTGACATTTAATTAGCTATTAAATATATTATTGCTCTGTTCCAATCTGTTTTGTCTATATCTATACCCAATATCTGTACCCCATGTGTTTACTGTATGTGATGAAAATCGAAAAGTTATCAAAACCCAAACAAATTAGCAGACCTACGAATAAACGTTGCATGACACGATCAGCCGTTTGGAAAGTGTACAGGCCACTTAGTCGCTTGAGTCACCTTGTTTCGCTTTGTTATGCCACCACCACACTGCCAGTCTTAAATCAACCGCGGTGCGGAGCGGACGTTATCGAATCACTCTATTTTCGAATTGATAATAGATTCAGTGATAGTGATTTTGTGTAGTGTCCAAACATTTTGTGTTCATGGAATGATAAGTTGGTAAGTGACGTGGTTCCTTTGTTTTTGTCGTTTTTTCAATTTGGTGCTGGAAGGTCGTCTTTGGATCCAATAGTTTGTCTGTTGTGGTGGCTCTTTGTCCTTTGTTTGTCTGTGCGATGAACCCAGAATAAATACAGGCTACTAAAGGACTATGTGTAATATGTATATTTATTTTAATTTTTGAAAAAATATTTTCAAACAAAAATTCTAGAACATTGGAGCCAGGATATACCCCAGGCTACACTGCTGTGTGCGAAAAATATAATTTTAAATTATTTTTAAAAATATTTTCGAACGAAAATTCTAGATCGTACTATTTAAGGATTGCATACAAAAATTCTAGAACATTGGAGCCAGGATATACCCCAGGCTACACTGCTGTGTGTGAAAAATATAATTTTAAATTATTTTTAAAAATATTTTCGAACGAAAATTCTAGATCGTACTATTTAAGGAATGCATTAATGCCTTAATAATTTACAAAATATTGTAATAGTTGCTTGCATATATAATGTATTTTACAAGAATAAATGCTCATAATAGCATTTTTACTGTATATTTTTTATGAGTAATAAACTTGTTTTGACATTTTAACGACATTTTTAAGTAAGAGGGCTGTTATTAGTCATTACTAAAGTATTTAAACAATTAATAATGCACGTGTATTATGTGTTTGACAATCTGACTAATATTATAAATGAGAAAGTTTGTGTTATATCTCTTTCACGCAAAAGCTGCTGGTCGGATTTCGCTGAAACTTTGCATAAAGATAGTTTGTGATCTAGATTAACAAAAAGGATATTAATTACCGTGATCAAGTGGACGGTAGCGGGGGGAGCCGCGGGAATAGGCTAGCTAGTAATACTTGAATTTTACGACCCATGGTTCGTCTCTGTAGGTACTACTGTCATACCTATATCTGCCTTGTAAGAAGTGTAACACTGCTATATAATACCCGACTCCCTCAAAAGGAGGGTAATGTTTTTCGAGCGTATGCATGATGTATGTTTGTTTGTATGTATGTCCATTTCTTTGGCACGCGCTACAGCCCAAACGGCTTGACGGATTGATACGTATGACATATCATTAGAATCGTCTCAGTTTGGAAAGTGACGTTGGCTATATAATTTAAAAAAATGGCACCTGCAAATGGGAGGAAAAAGGGGGGAATGACGACTTTTTTATTATGACGACAATATTGGTATCAAATGAAAGCTAGTAAATAGACCATTCTAAGAATATATATAGTTAAATTAAATGTATCCGACCTTATGAAGGACGTTACTCCTATCTAGGGCCGATTACTTACTTACTGGTAACTGGACTGAATGTTCGTTTACATGTCCTCACATATATTATAATGAATATACAATTTCTGTTTGTCTGTACATTGCATGCATTTCAATCTGGAGGATAAAATTTGTATAAAAGAAAATCTATATTTTTTAACCGACTTCAAAAAAAAAGAGGTTCTCAGTTTGACCTGTATGTATGTATGTTTGTGCGCGATTATCTTGCGTTTGGCTGAACCGATTTTGATGCACTTTTCAACATAGTATTGTATTGTATTACATGTCAGACTTAAGAAAAGGTTTTAGGTATATTCATTATGGCATAGAGGCATAGAAGTCGGTTTCTACATTTTCTATTGCTTTTAATATCGTTAAAATCCATCTCCTATATTTTGTATACATTTTTTTTTAAACTGGGGCAACTACTAGTGTATAAAAAATGAGGTATTTAGGTGCGTTGTCTTATCTTATACTCTTATAAAAGCAAGTTATTTTTCCAAGTTCCATAATTGAAAGATATTTATTTAATATGCACAAAATATATGTGAAGGTTGGTTGTTACGAAATAATAACTGGTTTTGTATAAAATTAAAGATTTTAACGAGAAACGAGTTGTAAAACTAAAATTAGGTTTTTTTTTTATTTCCAAAATCCCAAAAATCTTTACGACCTGTGTGTCGGATCGGTCAGCCTACCGGACCGACACGCAGAGGGTTCCGGGTTCCGTCCCCGGCCACACAGACGTCTGAATGATGAATTTAGATATCTGTGCTGGAAACGGATATTTGTGTACTCGTCTGTGTGTGTGTGTCCAAGACACAGGAGAAATACTAGTGTGGGGATATGAGTGTGGAAAGTTATTTTTTTGGATTCTTAGTATTTCACAGTGCGAATAACATAAACATAACGTAAACGCTTTTTACACACATAGCCCCACGGTAGGATTTTCTTCTGTGTGATGGGTGCCATGGACACACAAAGACGAAATCACAAACACCCAGACCCAGAACAGAAA
This sequence comes from Cecropterus lyciades, assembly GCA_002930495.1. Classification (NCBI taxonomy): domain Eukaryota; kingdom Metazoa; phylum Arthropoda; class Insecta; order Lepidoptera; family Hesperiidae; genus Cecropterus; species Cecropterus lyciades. The sequence continues at coordinate 60,208 of MOOZ01001134.1, forward strand.
TCTAAACTCATCATTCAGATGTCTGTCTAGCCGGGGATCGAACCCGGGACCCACTGCGTGTCAGACCGGTATGGTGACCTCTCCGCCACGCGGGTCGTCAGACTGAATAAAAGTGACCTTATGCGAAATTTGCATTTTATGGAAGTAACGAAATTATTCCTATTTTGAGGTTCGTCTTAAAGTGCGTGGTTATTAAAGGTAGTAAGTAACATTTATGTTAGTTCATTTTTAGCACAAAATAGTATTTTTAATACGCTAGCTAGATAGACGTCATTTGGCGTAGTTTCAAGCATTTAAGTGCCGAAGTTTTGAATTAGGTCCCGTTTGTTTTCACTGTGTAATATCTTAATAATAAGCGTTGAAATTTTCTAAGTGTATTCTTAAAATTAAGAAGGGTTCTATCTACAATAGATTTATTTTTCTAGGCATTTGAAATATATTTTTGTCACCTTGTCAACGTGCATTTTTATTTCATATAATAATATGTATGTTTCATTTAATTTCATTTAATTTCATATCATTTCAAAAAAAAAAAACAAAAATTAATTCTTGTTTTATCTTACATAAGTCGAAGTATATTTACATCAAATTTATGACTGTCCATTTTTATCAACATTGTCATAGATAATGGTTATTAAAAAAAAGATATAAAATATATATATCTTATCGTAAAAACGAATTAAGTGTATATATTTTTTTTATAATTTATTATTTTCATTATAACAAATTGCGTGCGAACAATAACTAAATGAAATTAACAAAAACAAATAAACTAAACAATAACCAATGTTTCATCATCTTTGCATAAATGTGAAGTGTTACGTATCTTGTCAAATAAGCCTCTAGTTTAGTCAAATGTAAGGCAAGATACTGGACCTAGAAACCTAAAGCTATACTAACGAGCTATACTAAAAAAGCTAACCTAAACCAATTGCCTGAAAGTAATTTATTTAAGGACTTTAAAAACCTTTCTACATAAATTTTATGTTGATTGTATCGTTTACATACTTCAAGAGATGATAACAGTTACTTGCTACTTGTCGAAGATCGTAAAATTTGAAATAATGTGAATTTCAAACAAAGCTGGCGATGAAAACCCACACAGGAGTGCGTGATTAACCCTGTGCATCTTCCATCTTCCTCTATCTGCTGCTTAATCCATCTCCATCAAGGAGTCGTACATTTTTTGCGGCTCGTTCAATTTTTAACGCTTGTTACCAACCTTCAGCATCAACCAGAACTTCGGTCCATTGTTTCCAAAGCCGAAGATTTGCCGAAAAGGATTTTTTGGACCGATAACGAAGCTTCGGTCGGACACTAATTGTGATCAAAATATCAGGGGTTTGCTACACCTAGAGAGTAAGTACCGATACCTATAAGTATCGATACTTACTCATTTAAATAGTACTTAAATTGTTTTTCGATACTATTCATACTCTTAGAGTATCGATACTTACTCATATCGATACATTTTAATTTTATGTCATTAGTACCAATGTAAAAAGAGAAAAAAATCTTGGCAGTGATAGATGTTTAACAAGTCCAAAATAATAGCCACAGATTTATTTATTACGAGTAAAGATATGCTCCTTGTTTGTGACATTGTTGCACCCGTTTTGGAAAATAAGTACTCACTTGGAATGGATGTTGCAACAACTATTAAATGTTTTAGGGAAAACATTATACAACCAGGGAAATATTAACTTCATTGTATCCCATTCTATAGTTTGACTTATACACGAAGAAAGGTGCATTCAGAAATCAAAAAATGTTAAATAACATTCGCACCGTTTGATTCAATTCGATACCAACTACTTTCGTTTCGATAGTAGTTAGTATCGCAAGATTTATATCGTTGCTAAAAGTGCTTGGTATCGAAACAAAAGTTTCGAAGTACGAAGAAGTACGTACTCGTATTTACTTGTATCGGAATGTCCTAGTTACACCAAATGCATTGCACATTTGATGAAACAAATCTTTCATTGGTTTGCCCTTAGTACGAATTTATTATGTTCCCTTAAAACACACATTGTTTATGTATTCTGACGACCCACGTGGTGGAGCGGTCATCATACCGGTCTGACACGCAGTGGGTTCCGGGTTCGATCCCCGGCCACGCAGACATCTGAATGATGAGTTTAGATTTCTGTTCTGGGTCTGGGTGATTGCGTGTTTGCCTTTGTATTATTATTATTGTGGGCTATGAGTGTAGAAAGCGGTTATTTATTTATTCGCCAATCATTTCAAAGTACATTGAAAGGTGTGACCGAAAACGAAAAAGAACGTGGAGATGTACACTCCAGATTTTTGTAAATTGAGCAATGTAAACAAAAACAAAAAGAATGATTGTTTTGAGGAAACAAGATAAACTCGTAGTAAGTGCACCGTTCTTTTTGCAAAAAACCCAACTCACGAGAACAATATCTCAATGAACATATTCGTGATTGTGTTTAATATAATTTTGTTACTTGTACGAACTTTCTACCGCCGATGATGGCGCCGGCTTGGTGAAAGTTATTCGGTAACATTTATATAATACTCGAAATTGGGATGTATAAAAATATCGCCCAAAACTGCGATAGTTTAGTGATCTTCGAGCTTCTCGGGTTTGATTCCAACTAAGGCACTTCTCATTTTTCATAACGTATTAGAAATTAGTCATTTACCACTTGCTTCAGCCGAACGTTTTGAGGAAAGTTGCATCAGCGTTCGCGAAAGGTTTTTAATGTTGTGTGAAGTCCAGTCTGCACTTGGCTAGTGTGGTGGACTATATCTTAAACTCTTAGTGGGACAAAAATGGGTAAATAGTGGAGACAAAAAACGTTACGTTCACAATCTATACGTATATAAGTTCCTAATTTGAAGGTAGAACCCCATCATTTTTTTAAATTATATAGCCTATGTCACTCTGCAAACGGAGGCAATTCTAATGATATGTCATATGTCACATTCCGTCAAGCCGTTTAGACTGTAGCGCGTGCCAAAGGAATAGACGATTATGATAAACGATAATTCAAAGTTGGTAGAACTGTTTGTGGTTCGACTCCGGAAGCACCACCGCCATACCTATTTGTACCTAATAACAGCAGTGTTATGCGCTGTTGTGTTCTGGTCTGAAGGACATACTTTTACGAGGCATTCCATCTTAGTCCTCAGGGGTAGCAACGCATCTGTGGTTAACCTTAGGTGAGACTTTGATCTTATCTAGGGTTGATTACAGATGTCCATAGGCGGCAGTAGCCACTTACCATCAGGTGGGCTGCATGCTCGTTTGCTACTTCCATTCTATAAAAAAATACAAACATAAAAACATCCTTACGATCTGTTAGAATGATTTGTTGAGAAGCCTTAAAAAAAGGAATTTATTTTGAAAACATATTTAAGAATACACGATCTTTAGGCAACTGTTCCGGATCGAGACTGAGAGTAGACTGACTTGAAATGACTGGGAAGCATCGTAGAGTAAAATACTGACATGGGTAGTACTCACCAGGGCTGGGTACACTCTAGGATTGTAATAGATTGAAAAACATTACCCTCCGTCTGACGCAGTCGTGTAAAATTATTGCGCCTATGGAGTCGCAATGTACGAAGTAAATATCATCTGCAAGCCGGTTCGTCCATCTAGGTCGTTTGAATATTAAGTACACGACAGTAAGCGGTTCCGATTATCGATTATGAGGTACTCCTATCCAATATACTGTTCAGCTTATATTCTTTTTACCCGACTGCGTAAGAAGGAGGGTAATATTTTTTGAACGTATGTATGTATGTTTGTTTGTTTGTATTTATACCCATTTCTTTGGCACCCGCTATAGCCCAAACGGCTTGACGGATTGTGACGTTTGACATATCATTGGAATAGACTCCGGAGGCACCATCGCCACACTTATCCTATATCTGACTAATAACAGCAGTGTTAAGCGTTGCTGTGTTCTGGTCTGAAGGGTGTGGTAAGGGAGGCATACTTTTCCTCCGAGGTATTCCATCATAGTCCTCAGGGATAGCAACGCATCTGTGGCTAACCTTAGGTGAGACTTTAATCTTCATCGAGGAAATGAAATAAAAAAGAAAAGACTATTTTGCATAAGCCTACGGGGGCACTTACAAATAGTCAGTTACAATATTTATTCTTACACTACCACCAAATCGGCACACGACCTCAACTGAGAAGATCCGGCAATAAACTCAGTGGGTTTGTCATTTTTCCTTGTATTACTTTGTATGTCATAATTATTAGGTGCCTCTTCGGACAATACGTGGACGTTTACGGGGGTGCGTGGGTAATCAAGCAAAATGATATAGAAAATACTCTATAACCGCTTTCGTTATGTTAACAATTTAGTTTAGCCCAATATAAACCGTAGTAAGCAAACGAAACGAATAACAGTTCTTTGAGTGGAGATACCGCTTTTCACGACGGCAGCATGGAAACTGAGCGCCGTTCACGCGTACCGCCCCACCTAAACTCCGTTGTAGCACGAACTTACCCGAGTGTCGATCGACGTCATCGCGACGGTGCTGCCATCTGTCAGAACTCGTGCTGCGCTTCGTTTACCGTCCAAACTAATGCTGTCTCCGACATAAATATATATGTCGGAGACGGCATTACTTTATATATATATTGTAATATATACATATATATACTAGCTGCGCCCTACGCTTTCACTCGTGCATTAGTTACTACAAAG
>MOOZ01001134.1:133711-144010 GCA_002930495.1 Cecropterus lyciades
ATTTACATAGTTTTCTCAAGACGAGGTGGCCGAGTGGTTAAGGCGTTGGACTGCTAATCCAATGTGCTCTGCACGCGTGGGTTCGAATCCCATCCTCGTCGGAGGCTTTTTAGTTTTAAGGCAGCAAATCTAAGCTTTTAGTATATGCCATTTTGTACTATAAAGAACTATTGCGGTTTTAGAAAATCCTAGGATTATTTAGTTTTTTAATAAAGTAGAGAAGTAAATGCCGGAGCCGAAAAAAATGCCTAATAACGTGACTGATTTTGTGAATTGAGTTTCTGTATGGGAGGGATGCCCCCCCGCTTAGGTTTAAGTACATTATTTTCTATATTACACAAACTTTGGTCCTAGCATTTCTGAAATTTTACAAATGCCCGTGATTTACTTGATGAAAACAGAATGTTAACATATTAATCAATTTTTTTTTTAAATATTTTTTAAATCAAGTAATAAGCAGCTAAAATCTGCGAATGCACGCTGAGCCAAATATTTCTTTACTTAGAATTTACTTAGAAAATTCGAAATTTGAGAACGTAAAATAAGCAAACTAATGAAGGCATTGCAGTCTCGTGTTATTGTGGTGGAAGTCTTCGTGCGCAAGTAAGAATCACCTGGACAATTTTTTGTCTTTGTTTACATTTGTGTATACACATCTATTTAGGTACATTTTATTGCTTTATTACATACAAAGGAAATAAATCTCATGGAAAATAGCTGTCTCGCCGAGTTTTAAATGTTTCGCTGCTAATTACTTCTAAGGACGATATCTCAAAAACTATTCATCAGATTGATATAGTGTAAACGACAATTTTAATCTGTATTAAATGACTAAGCTAACTAACATATTTATTTGGATAAGGATTAATACTGAACTAAAGAAAATAGCTTTGAAAATAATGTAATGTTTTTAATTAAAAATTTGAACAGTGGTTATTGTAATTGAACTGTAAGAGACAGAGATATGCTATCGCGAACTTATTTGTAACATTTTTATAGATTTTGAATTCGTTAGTCCATTACTCAACTGTATCTTTGCTAGTTTACGCGGCGGTTAGCTTCCAGTAGGCGAGATTTTAGCGACCTCTTCAACATTTATCGCCGTATGTCTGCTAATTTACACCAAAGCATAATAACTTATATACCTAAACCTTCTTCAGAAATTACCTTCCTATTTTTGAAAACCAAATTAAAATCCGTTCGGTAGTTTTCCAGTTTATCGCTTTCAGACAGACAGAAAGACGCGACCGGGAGATTTTTATAATATTCATAGATGCTATAATTGAATATATAACTATTAAAATACAACAATGTTAAAAAGAGAAACATTAGCAGACTAATAGTAAAATAGTAGAATCGTCACAAAATAAGTATTAACAGAAAAACCTTTGAAAGAATTTAACTTTAAAAAACAAACACATTTCAAATCTATAATTGTCCATAATCTCTTATAATAATTGTACCTAAATTTAAAACCTTATTAAGTATTATATACAACAGTTCTCAAAGAAGACTAATATTGATTTTTGAATATTGAATTGAATTATTGATTATTGAATTGAACTTTCATATAATTTCAGAAAATAATAATTGGTAATTTTGATGGGAATCATCTGTTAAAAGATTATATATGTTTTTTTTAAATAAACAACTTTTTAAATTATTTGTTGTTTTTTTAATGTTTAATGGTCTTAACACTACCTAAGTATTTCCTTTTTTGGGGACAGTAAAGTATATTTTTATATTCCTAAGTACTCAAAAGTGTAATTATTTTATTTGGTACTCACCCTAATAATATTGTGGTGGTAGTTGTCTGCTAGGGCAACAGCCGAAATAGGGTTACAGGAGCCTTTACAGAAGTAGGCATGGTAGCCTTCAGGGTGGAGAATCCAGTCGTTCCAACCCAACTGTGTGAAGTTCACGTATAGCGGTTCCCGGCAGCACTCGCTAATGGTGTCTCCACACTCCAGGGTGCGACTGTGCCGTCTCTTGCCCGCGTACTTGGTGTGTAGGACCAGGAATGGACGGCGCTTCTTGTGGAACGATAGAGGTGAACGATGAAGCTGTGAAATGAAATGAAATATCTTCATTTTGTATAGGTCTACGGGGGCGCTTACAAATTGTCAGTTGCCATATGTTTTCTTACACTACCACCGGATCGGGACACGACCTCAATTCAGAAGATCCGGCAAGAAACTCAGGTTTGTCTTTTTTCTTTGTATTACTTTTATGACACTTTACTTGTGAGACATAAAATTACGTGAGATAAGGTTAGTTTCGTATATAATTACTCGGGAAGAAAATATATGTGAACTCATAGCCCCACATTAGGATTTTCTCCTGTGTCGTGGGTGCCATGGATTCACACAAAGAGGAATATACAAACATCCAGACCCAGGACAGAAATCTAAACACATCATTCAGATGTCTCTCTGACCGGGGATCAAACCCGGAACCTGCTGCGTGTCAGAACGGCATGGTGATCGCTCCGCCACGCGGGTCGTCAAAATCGTCAAAAATCCAGGAAATGGGCAGTAGTTTCCTGTGTAACATCAACATTCATTGCGGTCACCAGGCGCGGTGATTGCCAAAAGCTCCCGTTAGCGGAGTTAGCGGAGGCCTATGTCCAGCTGTGGAAAGGGCTGATCGATGGATGGATTTAGGATCAGGACAGTTCCAGCACGACTCAAAGTGAAGGCACAACCCTGACATTTGTTTGTATGTGTTTAAAATTTCGTGAAACAAAAACGCCTGAATTTAATTTAAAATTCGAAATATATTTATGGTTTGTATCTTGTTTTAACATTTAGCATCTTTTCATTTAAATTTATCTACTCCATCAAAATATGAAACCCTGGTGAAACCGCGGGTCACAGCCGTCCAAGGATATCTGTACGCAACTTCATATAGAACGAGGATTCTATCTAACGTTGATCTCAGATGTTTTGCCACTCCCGAGGACTAAGATCGCCTCCTATATTAGTGATCTGCTTACCTGACAAGTCTTGCAGGCCACGTGCAGCATGTGCGACCTCTCCCTGCTCTCCAGCCAGACACGCACCGCCCAGGCCATCTCCACTTTAACCCACCCTTCCCCGACGTCCGTCGTCTCGATGGCTATAGGTTTTGTTTTCTTGAATGTCTTCTGACTGTCCCAGTGAGCTGCTTCCGAGATTATGAAGGTTTGGTTGTACTCGTCCAATGGATCACGTTCCTAGAAAGTTAGACTTAGATTTAGTTGGATCCACTGTCACACCTTTTTCTAGCTTGATGAAGTTCTGCGTTTCTGTGGAAGAACGTGGATGCTGGGTGACATATGCATTATGCGGCGAAAATTTTAGTCCTTAGGCCACCAATTGCCACCAAAGTAACTGTGATCGGTTTCAAAAATAACCTGTTCTGTATAAAGTATGTCACAGATATCCAAGGTCGGCAGTGACCACTTAAAATCTAGTGGAATGCAGGTCCGTTTGATAAAAAAAAACTTTCTAAAATAAAGCATTTATAAATTACTTTGGTCTTGCGTGTCCATGCCACCCACCATCATCATCCTGAGATGAAGCTGTGTAACTGTTAACTAAGGGCACTGTGAAGCTAAAAGCTATTCGCTAAGAAGACCAAAATTCCGCATCTATAAACACAAAAATACCCAGACTCAAAAAAAAAGGATATCTGTCTAGCCGGGGACCGAACCCAGGACTCCGTAGACCAGTATCATATCAGTATTCACACCAAGTAAACGTACCTTATAGAACCAGAGTTTGACCACGGTGAGTTCTTCAGGGTCTACATCTGGTGGCAGCTCGAACTGAAGACATGTGAACGGGTAGCGGCCCGACATCAGGCATTCTCCTGGAAACAACACTCTTATTTAGAAATCATCCCTAAAAGATCTTGGCTGATAGAAGATTGCAATTTCATTGTTGGGATGATATTTGATATCGTATTGATAAATGTTTAATTTTCCGAGTTTCTCCTAGAACAGGGTTCAGGGAACAGAACCCCCGAAAAACTAGCAAAAATTAGAAAAGAATATTAATAAACAAATTAACACAAATACTTATAGATAAGTGTTATAAATTAATTATTTTTGAGTTTTTTTTTTGAAGCAACATTATTTTCATTTGTTCGCATGTGTTCCAGTTAGGCTAAATAACCGTTTCACGTTTATTCTGTCGCGTACTAACGATAAACCTGCGTACCTAGAGCAAGTATATAATAGGTATCATGATAGATTTTGTAATTCCCTTCTATAATGTGAGTACACGTGTACTATTTCCAAAATACATTATTTCAGCTATTAATTACGGTCAAACGCAAATAATAGCATTTTTATCTACATTTTCTAAATCAAGCGTGAATACGTTTGCAGGTGTCATGTCGCTTGTTATTGACGTACGTCTCAATATTGTGTAGAAAAGCCGTATACGTACGTATTATACGTACGCGTGACGTCATTCTCTCTGTCTAGTGTTTGAAGTAACATAGCCAGCTGAAATATTTTGTAAGCATTTTTAATTTATTCGAAATATAATAAATACTTTAGTTTATAATTATAAATAGGTCATTTTTGAGGCCCCGTGGGGCGGAGTGGTCACGGTCTGACACGCAGTGGGTTCCGGGTTCGATCCCCGGCCAGACAGAAATCTGAATGATGAGTTTAGATTCTGTTCTGGATCTGGATGTTTGTGTATTCGTCTATGTGTCCATGGCTATGAGTATAGAGGACGTTTTATTAGTTCATAAGTAAAGCGTAGAAATTATCTGTCTTACCCCGAATAATCATATACCCATTCGCCAATTCGCACTTGGCCAGCGCGGTGTACATTGACCTAAAACTCTCAATCTGAGAGAAGACCTGTGTCCAGTAGTGGGACAACAATGGATCGATGAAGATGTTTAGTATCAATGACCTTATTAAATATGTATTCTATTATTATTTATTTATGTTGATATTTTACATCATTCTACACTTGTGATGCTTAACACTCACAGATTAACGCAGTTGTGATGTTATTGAACCTCTAAAGTGATCCATAAACCGATTTAAGTTTAATATAGCGATAAAACGTTTACACGTTGGTAAACAATTTGAAACATATCGCACAATTTGCATACCTCAGACCAAAAAATATAGACAACATTCTTAATAAAAATATAATTAAATTTTGACGATACAAGAACAAAGAAGAAGACAGTACAGTTGTTGAGAATGTGGAGTTTTATGAGTGTTGTGCAGAAGACATTGTTGTGAAATTTAAGTAGCGATTGGCTAAGGTCAAAATATTTAAAATTACACAAGTCTGTCTGTCAATTTAAGGACGACAAAATTTCAGAAATAGGTTGACCTCAAATGAAACCAAATCGCAATACTTTGTGCGATTGCCCATATCGTAGTAGAAATAAAAGGGCATTTTTGTGAAACTAACTATTCCTATGGCTACGCCGGTTTGGTCACGTCTACCACGGTAATGATTATCCCGTGTGTTAATCCAGGTGATTATTTAACTGTATGCTAAATTTCAGCGAAATACGACCAGTAGTTTTGCGTGAAGGAGTAACAAACCCACATAAGTAACATCACCACAAACCTTCGCCTTTATCATCCATCGATACTAATATTATAAAGCATAAGAGTTTTTTTGTTTGATTGAACGCGCTAATCAGGTACTACTGGTTCGAAATGAAAAAATATTTTGATGTTAAATAGTCCATTTATTGGGGAAGACTATAGAATATAATATAACACTGTTTTTTTTTCTTATTTAGTAACGGGTGAAAGCGCGGAGCACAGCACAGTAATACATACTAATAAGATTTACATTTTGTTTGTGGTACATTGTGGTATAAAACTTTTTAGTGGAGTTTCATGAAACGCGCGAATATTAAAGAGACGTAACACGTTTGTCTTTTCGTACACGAAATCAGCACTTTAAAAATCTAAACGATATACTAAGTTATTACAAGTACTTTTAAGAATTTTGCTCAATTTTCCAAAATTAGAGATCGGTCGCTTCGTTCTCGCTGTGTAAATATATTTAAACAAACTCCCAACGATGTAGAGAATCTTACGACACCCAAACATCAGAGGAACACGTGTATCTCGAATTCGGAGCTCACACCTAATTAGCGACCGCTAATTAGACCAAGGAGTGACCCCAGGGCCATGTGGAGATAACACCGATTATATATAACATATTAGTTAGCGCCTGTGATGCAAAATTTCGCATTTGTTTATAAATAGTGACGGAGAGCTCTAGTACGAGAAGATAAGATTTGATAATATCAAATTGATACGTAAGAAGAAATTGATACGTCATCGGAACTTGTCTTTAAAAAACAATATGAGAGCTTTTTCATTCTTAAACATTTATGTTAAAAATGAGCGGACATAGAATCATAATAAAATTTTCAGAGCAAATTTATGACGATAAAAAGTATCCTATGTGTTAATTCAGGCCTTAACTACCAGTGTGCCAAATCCGTATAGGATCAGTAGTTTTTCTGCACTTTTCTACAATCATTACTCCACACTAGGATTTTCTCCTGTGTCGTTGGTACCATGGACACACAAACACCCAGACCCAGAACAGAATCTAAATACATCATTCAGATGTCTGTCTGGCCGGGGATCGAACCCGGAACCCATTTCATATCAGATCGGTATGATGACCTCTGCGCCACTCGAGTCTTTTTTGCGTAAAACAGTATCATAAATTTATTCATCCCAAACTTTCATGTTTATAATATTATTAGGATAATGTCTATAAAACAGTTAATTATTAATTATATTGAAAACAAAACAAGATGCGACCCGCAAAAGGACTTTGCTCGTTAAAAAGATAGATAAGTTTGGTGTGAACATTCTCGTAAATTATTTATGTTATGTTGAGGTGGAACGTTACAATTTGTAATACACACTAGGTAAACGACACAGTGTTATATATATGTATATATTATTATATTTAATAGTTATTTTATAATTATTTATAATTCGATTTTTATTTAATTTAATTTTTATAGATTTAGAGGTTGGATTTATTTTATTATAAATTATTAATAGTGAAATAATTCGATTTGTAATATTGAAGTTTGGATTGTTAATAGATTTGTTAGACTAGACCAACTATGCTCCTTGAATTATTATTATTAATGTACCCATTGACATGTATTTGAGTTTATTATTGACATTTTTTTCTTTTTTTTATATTTTGATTTGTTTTAATTTAGCCTACTAAATTGTGAAATTAATTTAAAAATGTAATTTAAAGTAATTATAGAATTATAAATTGTACACTAAGAGTAAATAATAATTATAACGGCAACGCATTAGGCTACTGACCTGTAATGTTAGTGAATATAATGATCAATAAATAAATAAATATTGCACGCGGACAATAAAAGGTACCTAATGCGAAGTTTTCATTATATGGAAATATCTTTGTTCTCGCATTTTTAGGGTGTTTCCTAAAGTTCGTTGTTAAGGAGATGAAGCATTTAATTTAGTCCACGACTAACACAAAATTCTCAATTTCTCCCTAGACGATCCGCTTTTGAAATTGCTAGACCACGTTATTCGGAGCAGTTTCAAATATTTAATTAAATTGCCGAAATTTTGAGTTTCATCACTTTTGTTCTATACGATACTAAAAGGTATATTGTTGATTATGTTTATTTGATGGTAAATGGCCATTAGGACCTATGTACATTTGTTACATGGTAGTCATACTTATCCGAGGGGTCCTAACTTAGTCTTCAAGGGTTGCAACACTTCGGTGATTGACGTAGGACTTTAATCTTATCTGGGGTTGATTACATATGACCATGAGTGGCAGTGCCAGTTTGCAATCAGGTGAACTGTAGGCTTGTATACTACTTAGATAAAAATGATCTCGGACGCAGTCACTAATGGACTATAAGGACTGCCTACAGAAATGAAAACGAACAAAAATGCCAACATGCATGTGGATCTATGTATGTACATACACAATATATGTACATATATAAACATAGGTGTCGCTTTTTTATAGTATGGAAGTACCAATCGAGCATGAAGTCTACTTGATGGTAAGTGGCTACTGCCGCCCATGGACATCTGTAATCAAGCCTAGGTAAGATCAAAGTCTCACGTAAGGTTAGCCACAGATGCGTTGCTACCCCTGCGACTAAGATGGAATGCCTCGGAAAAAGTATGTCTCCCTTACCACACCTTACCCCTTCAGACCAGAACACAACAGCGCTAACACTGCTGTTATTAGGCAGAAATAGGTGTAGTATAAGTCAGATCCTACTGATCTCTTGAAGTTTTAATAGTGCTTAGTTTCAAGCAATTCCGGGTGAATGACAGCTCGATGTCTCCAAACAAAGTGAATCACGCGCGCACGCGGTGGCCGGGCCACGGCGAGCGAGATAATTATGACCTTTTTGTCTAATTATTTGTATTGAAAGAAAATAACTGAATAGATAAAACACAAGGCAACTCCTACTGGGGGAATACTTGTACTATTTCAAGGTAGAGTCTACAAAGTTAGGTTTGGTTAGGTTAGTAAATAAACTTGAAGAAAATGTTGTATTACTTAACATAATTTGTACAAATAGTTCGAATCTTTCCTAGGGAGGGCACTGGTGACCTGTAATACAGGTACTACAGAACCTATGTCAGGCACCAGGCTCTCACGGATAAAGAGATAATTATCTTGTACTAGACTAGAAAGAGATAATTATCTTGTACTAGTCATAGCATAAGACCTTTTGTGAGAGTAAATAAATCATTTTATTATTATTAATTAAAAAAAGAATAAATTTTTGTGTCAAAAAATAGTAAAAACGATTGATAAAACAAAACTAAGATTAAAAGTATATAAAGCAACAAAATAATTCATATGTAATTTGAAACAAATACAAATAAATAGGTTTTAGTGTAAATTTCAAGCGGTCGAATTTCATATACAACCGGCCGCGCATGATGCTCGTTTGATTACCTGCGAGTAGCGCACGCACACATACTCGTAAATGAATAATTTAAGTTATTTCCATCAAATTATATTGATCCACGTGGAATAAGTCCCTACTAACGGGACTTAAATAGTGATAGTAACTAGTGTTAGTGAATAAGAGGGAGAACAGTCATAAAACATCCTTTATTATGTGACGATTTTTAAATTTTTACCACAAGCCGCGTAAAAATGTTTTAAGAAGAAAATGGTTAAGAAATGTTTATAAATTTATTGAAGTTTTTCCTTAAGTTTCAACCATCTTCCAATTTTAATCATAGTCCAATTAGTTCTACGCCTAATTAAGATCCACGCCTTCAGACACGAGACGCCTACAATTATAATTTGGTGATAAGAAAACCAATTACAATTAACAGTGGTTCAAGAGGGCGGGCCACTAAGTATTTTTTACTCAACGCTCCATTTTGATAACTTCTATTTAAAGGAGTTCCGTTACTCAAATAGGTAACATTATTATCATTGTTTTTTATCTATAATATGGAAGTAGCAAACAAGCATGCAGTCCACCTGATGGTAATTGCCCACTGCCACCCATGGACATCTGTAATCAACCCCAAGTAAGATCAGTCTTACCTGAGGTTAACCATAGATGTGTTACTACCATGGAGGAATGAGATGGAACGCCTCGGATAATATTTCAATTACAACACCCTTCAGATCAGAACACAGCAGCAGCACCCAGACAATATCAATGTTTTAGATTATTGGTTGGACTCCCTCCGTGGTGAGATATAGTGAGATTTGTCCCGAAACTAATCACACGTTATTTAAAATTTTACTTAGGTAAGAAACATATTTTACAAAATTCCAGTTTTGCAATTTTACACAATGTTCTGAAACCTCTATTAAAACTGGAGAAGAGGATAATAATACATGATACTTTGGCAAAGGGAGATCACCCGCCAGGCTAGGTGATCATGTCTGGGGAGCGGCCGTGCTCCGACAGTTTCTGTTCGGAACTTGTATATATGCTTGATGTTGAGAAAACTCCGATAGCGTGATTCAGAATACGGTGACGTCATCTGTTGATGAGTAGCGGGAGGTCGCCACAATACCACAAACAATGTCACTGCATAGGCTATTGTGAATATATCATATATTCACAATATTATCTTTACATTGTTCCGTGTTATTATAAGCAATTTTCGTGGGTCACTTCAGATGCCACGTTCTACGTATTTATATGTAGTATGTACCTCCGATACATATATAATTTATGGGAAAAAGTGCTCTCGTCTCAAAATAACATTTTTTTAACATATAGAATTTGAAGGCGAAGAATACT
>MOOZ01001134.1:148768-159776 GCA_002930495.1 Cecropterus lyciades
GAATAACTGATTCAAGCAATAAATATGCTCACGCGCATGTGCGTGGGTGTGGTGTGAGTCCTATTCGCACCACATATTCCTCGAAGTTGCATATGTTTTGAGCTTATAAATAATTGATTCTTAAATGGTTTACTCATACGTTTGAGAGCCACTGTGATAAGTGCATTATTTTTACTGCCGATCATTTCTCCAATTAAACGGGTGTTAGTAACGATTTTTTTCTAGTACTTTTTCTAATAACAGTATTTCTAATTGTTAGTTAGTTAGGAGTGTAGCTAACACTCATAAATTACTTTTACTGCCTAATTAGTAAACATTATCTAAACTATTGTTTTAAAAACACTATGACTTAAAATTAAATAATTAAGTGTATCGTTAAAAACGGGAGTTAATTATAGCTTTTATTGTTACAATACATAAGAAAACGCGATATGATTTTTTATTTACCATTCAATGATAATTGAGTTATTAATTTGTCACAATTAATGACCAGCTGAAACACGTCGCGGGGGAGTGTTGATATCGTGATGTTCACATCATGATAACGAAGTAATCTTTTTACCGGACTGCATCAGACCGAGGGTAATGGTTTTCGAGCGTATGTATGTATGTTTGCGACACGCTACAGCCCAAACGGCGTGACGGAATGTGACAAATGACATATAATTAGAATCGTCTCACTTTGCGGAAAGACATAGGCTATGTAATAAAAAAATGGTACCGGTAAATATCAAAAAGGGGAGAAAGACGAGCTTTTTATCACCATGACAATATAGACATCAAATGAAAGCTAGTTAAAAGATCATTACCAAAATATTATAATACTTTTTAGTAACTATGTTGACACAAATTTATAAAAAACGTTGACTAAAATAAATTATTAAAAAACAAAATATTCGACTGCTATTTTCAGTTTTAGAAGTAGCAAACGAGCATACAGTCCACCTGATGGTAAGTGGCCACTACCTCCCGTGGACATTTGTAATCTACCCCCAAGATAGAATAAGTTTTATCCGAGATCAGCCACAAATGCGTTGCTATCCATGACAGTTAATTTGAAGTTAAAAATTAACATATTACTAAATTTACCGACAAAATTTATGTTTAAACAGAAACATAATATTAAACCTAGATTTAATCAGCTACTATCAGCCAAAGAAGGTCACAATAATTATTTTAATTAACAAATACTTTGAGGTACCTAGGTGTCTATTCGTTCCTATTTTCGCAATACCAAAAGTATTGCGAAAATAGGGACGTAAAAATAACAGGGAATCTAATGTCTCGTCACCTAACCTGTTTCTTATTTTATTGCACATACATATAAGCTTCTGTTGAAAAGGCACGCTCGGGCTCGATTGAAGTAGGCGGAATTGACAGGAAATAGTTATAAACTAAAAGTGAAAAGAAGCGTGCGTTTTGATATTCCTATGTACGGGTATTAAAAAAACTAAGCTTAATAATAGAAATAAAAAATGTTTTACTTCAAATTCCGAAAATCTCGAAATTTAACCAATGTAATCCCGGAATTTGAATATCGAAAAATAAGCCGGGATCCCGGTTTTCGGGATTCTAGGATCGAATTCTCTAGTGTGGTGCCTCCGGAGTTTCCGAAGAAAGGCAACCTTTTAAAAATTATCTGCAGAAATGCTGCCTTCAAGAATACCTTCAGAGAACTACCGAAGACTTCTATTCCAGTTCAAATATTGGAAAACTGGCAAGTTCCTTCCAACGTAGATCTCTGGGTTAGTTAACCTACAAATTGATCTTTTTCTATTTTACTACATTTGTTGAATTTTTGACATTCGTTAAAATTACCATTATTTTTATGAGCTGTGATCAAGCTTCAGTCGGACTGCATACCATTTCATAGACATGATTAATAGGCGTACGCATCATAAATAAATATATGTAACTTAAAATGTCTAAAAAGTATCTTATTAATTCTGAAAAATATGCTAATTTTCACAAATGTTTTGTTATATATGTTGTTTCAATGGAACCTAACATTGGAAGAATTTTTCTGACATAACTAATTATGGATGTTTAGAAAAATTAGAATCAAGTGATACTAAGTTATGTTATGAACATTATTTATTAACATAATTTATGTGTTTCTCCCAAATACCAATCCCAATTATATTCGTTAAGGTTCGGAAATTTGGAGTAGAGACATACTTTTTAGAGGCATTCTTTCTTAGTCCTCAGGGGTAGCAACGCATCTGTGGGTAACCTTAGGTGAGACTTTGATCTTTCCTAGGATTGATTACAGATGTCCATGGGCGGCAGTTGTCACTTACCATCAGGTGGGCTGCTTGCTCGTTTGCTACTTCCATACTATAAAAAAGTCCCCGCTTACTTAATACCATAAAAATATTGTAGCGTATCGATGAGGCACAAAGTCTCTGTGAAAGTACAACAATTGTTGCGTCAGCTTTACAGGTGAGTATTAAGGTTCTGTACGTTGAAACGAAAACGATATCTACTGTTATAAGATTCGTCTGACCGTCTGCAGTTTTTGTATATCTAAAAAGAAATGTCATAGGTATCCAATACATATTAAAGTAGATAAATTCCACGATAGTATTATTTAAAAATCATGGGTGTCATTCATTTTAAAATCTTCAGCAAGCCCAGCGAGCAAAGAATTTTAATTTTAGATAGTTCAATTGGATTGTATTGCGTATATAATATGTGGGATTAGGGTAGGTCATGCTAGGAAACCTTACCTCCTTCGTGACCTAAGTTATCTATTTTATGGATGTTTTGATTTGTAAGTCTTGTAGTAACTTCACTGTCAACTTAGTAGTAATTGTAGGTAAGATATTTACTAGGTTAAAAACCCGAATAAATAATATTAACGAAGGTTTTAACTCGTCTTTGTAAATTTGTAAGTTTGTGATTGATTTTGATGATTTGTAAAGTTTAAAATTAGGACAACTATATTTGTCTATTAATTTTATTATCTAACAGGTTAATAAACTTAATTTTACTTTTTAAAATTTAGTTAAGTTTCTGACTTAAAATTTAAAACATGGTAACTTAAGTTGTAAACGTTACTTGATAAATAATATTTTATTAATTTTACATCACACAATTTAGTCTAAAAAATACTTAAATTCTTACCTTCAACAGGAAAAATTATCTTCTGCTCCGTCCGTCCGTAGTACTCGTCGAACTGTGGCGGCTGCTCGAAGCCGGGGCTGATGATGGCCCCCTGCGCCACCGGCATTGGCAGGCTGTTGATCGGCACAGCCACCTCCGGCTTCTTGGTCAGCCTCAACTTCTTCAGAATCTGCTGCTTAACGAACTCCAACCTCGCCTCCGTCTCATCGGACCCACTTAGCTCGGCATTCGCGTGGTTACCGCACGCCCCCATCACCCTTAAACTTAACAACCCCATGCTACTGACTAGAATAAACGACACGATCACTCGCGGAATCATTTTCGAGGTTCCTCCTGCGTAAACAATTGAAGTACGGCAAAAGATCGAGACACATACGTGCGGCGGTGGCGGCGGTCGGCACGCGACTGACGGTGTCGGAACCATCCCCGATTAATATACATGCGCGGGCGCATACAACGTTTTTCTCGCCCATGGGGTGTTTAATTTTTATCTAAGCGTGCTTTATTACCGTATTGCTTGCGTAGTTATCCGCAGAGAGTTAGCGATACCGAACGTCAGGTGTAAAATTATCGGTTGATTGTATCAAAGTGAAATATAAATTAATTTAGAAATTAATTTAGAAAATAACTTACTACAAAAATTAAACTAAAGGATTTTTATGAAGTGAGATTTATTAATGGGTATAGAAATAATACCTAGTTAATTATAATAATGTTTATTACGAGTAGGATATATAGCAATAATAATAACTTTAACATTAAGCATTGTATCGTTCTGCACCTCTATCTCAGGTGTATACAAGATATTGCCTTTTTGTATAACAAGACGTGTATAAAGTAGGAAAAAAAATATTATTTTTGTATTATGCATATGTAACAATCGAGTATGCAGTCGATGGTTAGTGGCCACTGCAGCCCAAGGAAATATCCTGGACCATCTAGTTTAAGTAATTCTGATCAGGGATTGTACATTATTTTAATTCGTTGATTAAAGCTTTGAGCGTTTTTCATTGCGTAGTTATAATCGCCTAGAGCACAGTAAGTTTCTGGTAATTTAGGATAGGAAGGCGCCTCGTGCCTGTCGTTCTGGAATCACTATGGGCTACGGTATCTTCTGTCTAAAGAAGGGCTTTCGAGGTTGTTAGCAGCAAGAGTGGGATCTCGAAGCGACTAACTCAGCGACCTCGGAAAAAGGGTCGCACACCGTCGTAAAGACCAGATGGTGCGGTGGGCCCAACGGCTTACGTGGGTGGAAGCCGATGGGATAACGCGCTCAGAGGACTCCGGTCGCGTTCCTTTAGAGATCTCGGACTTCCCGGAGTCCTCTTTGCAGCGCCGGAGACGGCCATCTTTGCGGTAAAACTCCCGTATAATCCGACGTTGCTCCCACGAGAACAAAAGAAAAATGTTAGGAAGGCGCCTTTAAATTTAATTAATTTTTACAAGTTACATTCTTTTTTCGCTGAGATTTACAATTTGTAACATCTTGAAATGTAAGTACATTTTCTTCAAAGATTTTATTATTGGGTATTAAACTATAATTTTAGTTTTCTATCATCAGCATTATTCTGTTTATTTTTTATTTATTACGTTTATTAATTAGAATAATTTAAGAGAGTAAAATGGTGTAATTTCTCACTTACTCCAAATAAAATTAGTGTAAAGGTCCAAATGATATATTTATATATATATCATAATAAAAATTGTATTTTATTTCATGCTTTAAATCTGATTTACTAATATAAGGAATTTAAACTAATCCGAGGACTAAGAAAGTTGGACGTTAGCGTTGAACGAATTTAAGCTGATTTTCTTACAATTTTCGAGGATATTTCGGCCTTATTAGTTCAGACACAAACATTTAAATCCATTAAAATAATACATTTAGGGTTCCATTTGTCAGATATCATATTTTTTATGATGCACATCGTATTTCCACGTCACGACATCGGACTGTTTCACGACATCACAATGTTTCAAAGTTAGTATAGTTATATTAGAACGAGTATCGTTCGACCGGGGAAGTACCGCCACACCTTTTTTTATAATATGAAAATAGCAAATGAACATGCAGTCCACCTGATGGTAAGTGGCCACTGCCACCCATGGACATCTATAATCAACCCCAGATAAGATCACAGTCTTACTACGTTTTAACGACCCGCGTGGTGGAGCGGTCACCATACCAGTCTGACGCGCTGTGGGTCCCGGGTTCGATCCCCGGCCAGACAGACATCTTAATGATGAGTGAGGATTTCTGTTCTGAGTCTGGGTGTTTGTGTATTTGTCTTTGTGTGTCCATGGCACCCACGACACAGGAGAAAATCCGAATGTGGGGCTATGAGTGTAAAAAGCGTTTTAAGCGTTTACCTAAGTTGGAACGCCTCAGATAAGTGTTTTACCACACCCTTCAGACCAGAACACCATAACACTGCTGTTAATAGCACCACTCCCGCTCTTCCCGTTGATGTCGTAGGCGATTAAGGGACAAAATTCATGAGCAACGCCATTTTTCTGAGTAACATCAGTACCAACTGCGGTCACGAACACCCATTAGAGGCGGCCTATTTTCAGTAGAAGATCTCAAAGGGCTTATGGATGGGATGGGTGGATAGATTGCTCGCCCGTTTTCTAGTTCGATCTTATGACTTAAACAAATTATTATAAAAGAAAAATAACCGGATTGCTTAAACTGAATAAAATACAACATAATAGCTGACTCGACGGACTCTGTCCTACGTTTTCTTTTAAATTGTATACTTTTCTGCGTAACTTTTTTTTATTATTTCTTTTATACCTTCTCCTGCAGTAACAAATACGACAAAAAAGAGTTAGCCAAATTGGTACAGCCGTTCACGCGTGCTGCCGTAACCACGGAAAATAGGGATTTATTATATACTAGTCGAAGTAAGTAATCGCCATCTTTAAATATTGTAAAATATCGAAAGCAAAAGTCGCCTATAAGTTGTTTAGCTAATAATTTATTTAATCTATGTAAATAAAACCATGTAAATAAGACCAGTGGTTCTTGCGAGAATGTGTATGTGTGTATGTCAGTTTTATATATTAGTATAGATATATCAATGTGTTATATAAAAAGCGAACCACGATGCAACGTTGTATTGTGTGTTGGCCCTTACGCAGGTGTCGGAGGTCACAGATATGTTTTACGCTCTTGGACAATGGTCTCCTGATAGTATATCATCTGCTTGTTTTCTCGTTAACTAAAACCGGATCGATCCATGTAATTGGGTCGAAATATCGGTAAAAAGAAATTCAAAAATCGCATATCGGCAAAAATAAATTCAATAATCGGGTATCGTGAGTAACACATTAAAATCGTTCATTTTTGGCCAATCGTTGGCCCCATTAGATAGGATAAATGACTAATCTAGCTCTACAGAGTAAGTGATGGCCTCGTGGGATTAATTATAGCCTCCAGTGCTGGAAGAACAGATTTCCAGGCGGTAAAAATATTGTTGTGCGTGATATTGTGTTGCGTGAAGCAGTTCGTGGGTTTCGGTTGAATGGCCTAGCAGCCTTACGTCACTTAGGCGACCATCTTAGTTCTCGAGAGTGGTAACACACCTGTGATCGACTTCA
Source organism: Cecropterus lyciades (assembly GCA_002930495.1). Lineage (NCBI taxonomy): Eukaryota > Metazoa > Arthropoda > Insecta > Lepidoptera > Hesperiidae > Cecropterus > Cecropterus lyciades. Next base: position 155,498 of record MOOZ01001134.1, read on the forward strand.
GATAGAACCCCACTTCTATATGAAGTTTTTTACAGGTGTCCATGGGTGGCAGTAACCACTTACCATCTGGTGGACTGTATGCTCGTTTGCTACTTCATAATGTGAAAGTTCGAATCTCAAGCACGCATCTCCGTTGCATAATTATGTGGTAGAATTAACTATATTTACACATTTACAGCAACTAATTGTGATATTTAATAAATTATTATAAAAATGCTTTTAACAAACCCGACTGTTTAAACTGAAACGAGGATGGAAAAACTATGCTCGATGTTTCTTCGCGGGATAAAATCTGTAATACCGAGATCCGGGAAAGAACCAGGATATCCGACATAGCTGTAAGAATCAGCAAGCTGAAGTGGCAGTGAGCTGATCACATATGTCGTAGGACGTAGGTCCCTACGTCCTACGACACTACGACTTCTAGAATGGAGACCACAACTACTACGAGTTCTAGAATGGAGACCACGAATCGGCAGACGTAATGTAGAACGCCCTCCGGCTCGTTGACCTTCAGAAGGTCGGTGGTAGTGACTGGATGAGAGCAGCGGAGGACCGAGCGTTGTGGCACACCTTGGAGGACTGACCTCCTCCAAGGTCCAGCAGTGGAGTAAAAGCAGCTGATGTGGTGATGATGATCATGACCGTATCCAATAACAGTCCTACGATGCAACATAAATCGAAGGTGGTAGAGCTCTTTGTGGGTCGACTCTGGAAGCATCACCGCCACGCCTATTTCTGCTTAATAACAGCAATGTTGTGCGCTGTTATGTTATGATCTGTAAGGGAGACATACTTTTCCGAGGCATTCCATCTTAGTCCTCTGGGGTAGCAACGCATCTGTGGCCAATCTCAGGTGAGACTTTGATCTTACCTAAGGTTGATTACTGATGTCCATGGGCGGCAGTAACCACTTACCATCATGGGCGGCATGCTCATTTGCTACTTCCGTACTATAAAAGAATCCGATGTATAGAATCCCCACAGAGAAATAATAAACAAAGTTGAAATAAAAAACTTCATAATCAATTCATTAAAGCTACCAAAGATTATTATCAAGCATACGCGCGTCCTTACTTAAAAAGATATCATGCACGACCTATTAATTATCAATTATCCTCGTCATCACGTCATCACTCACTATCATCAAAAACGCGTGCTCATAATCAAATTCGTCATCGTGCAAGGTATTTGGATTTAAACACGGGGAGGTCCCACCGGCACTCCTATTTCTAGCGTAATAAAGGGTGTGGTTGCTGGCTCACTTTTTTTTGTGGAATGCCTCGGAAAAGTATATCTCCCTTACCACACCCTTCAGACCAGAACACAACAGCGCACAACACTGCTGTTATTAGGCAGAAATAAGTGTGGCGGTGGTGCTTCCGGAGTCAAACCACAAAAAGTTTTACCACCTATAAAATTTGTATGTATGTCACTTTTGTATGGGGCCATCATCTTAGTCCTCGAATATAGAAATACATCTGTGATTGACTTTAGATAGAGTCAATGATCTATATAGAGTGACTTACAGATGTCCATCGACGACAGTGCCCACTTACCATCAGGACAGCATGCTCGATTGTTACTTAAATCTTATAAACAAAAAAGATTACAGAAACGTTCTTCTGGTCTTTCGAACCGGATCAGAAGAAGTCAGTATGTAAGTATTTAATTTATAATTAACATAAATAGTTAATTAATCTTATTAGAACTACAAGAGATGTATGTAGTTATAATGCAAACCGATGTTTTTAATTAATTTTTTGATGTCGTACCATATAAACGCAAAATATTTTCATTCATACAAAAAACAGTATCGCACAGTACATCGTCAACCCATTATTGTCCCACTGCTGGGCACGGGTCTTCTCTCAGAATGATAGAGTTTTGGGCCATAGTCCACCGCGCTGGCCAAGTGCGAATTGCTAGACTTCACACATCTTTGAGAACTTTTTAAAGAATTCTCAGGTATGTAGGTTTCCTCACGATGTTTTCCTTCATCGTAAAGCAGAGATTAACTTTTAATACGCACATAATTTCAGAAAAATTAGCCATGCCTGCGATTCGAATCTCGGACTCGATAGAGAGGCCGAGTTTCGACCATTCGGCTATCACTCATCGTACAGTATTGTATTACATTTATAAATCGATAATAATACAATATTATTATTATTTTTTTATCAGACTGAAGAAACAAACGAAGAAGCAAACGAGCATTTAGTCCACCTGGTGGTACGTAGTAACTGCCGCCCATGGACATCTGTAAGCAACTTCATCAGGGATTCTATTTGAAGTCGATCACAGATGCTTTGCTACTCCCGAGGACTAAGATGGTCACCTCATATATGAGTGAGCCGACAATCACACCCTTCCACCGAAACGCAAGAAATGCTTCACGCTAGAAATAGGTGTGACGGTGGTACTTCCCCGGTCGAATAACACTGGTTCTACCATCTTCAGATATATATTGCAACGTAACGCTCCAGCGTAACTGTTTCCGTTACAAAAATCTTAACACCAATACTGATGAAGCATCTCATAGCGGGCCTTTTCTTGAATTAACTTCAATATACATGTAGTATCATATATCATGTAGTATCATGTCATATCATATTTTGATTTCGGAATACTACTTGTATTGGCCGAAATCAAAATAAATAAAATCAATGATGTTCAGAAATGTAAATGTTCAGGTCAGCACTATTTATACTTTGGGTACAATTTATCTTTAAACAGAAGTTTGTTGTATTCAAAACAAATGCAGTTTTATCCAGACAGAGCCTATCTTATAATTCCAGTTTTTGTTTGTTTTAAAAATAATTTTGAACTGACCTTTCGTGTTAATCAGTTATTTCATCATCGACCCATTTTTGATACTAGATTGCGGTGTTATTTACTATTAAGTCGCAAACAAGCATGCACTCCACCTGATGGTAAGTGAGTACTGCTGCACATGGATATCTGTAATCAACACCAGATAAGATCAGTCTTACCTAAGGTTGGCCACGTACACATTGCTACTCCTGAGGAATAAGTTTTAACGCCTCGGAAAAATATGTCAATTAAATGTTTCATTATATTAAACTAAAAACCCAAATACCAAGATGTATTGAGCTTGCCTTAAAATTGACGGACCTTTATCCCCTATTTAACCCTCATAGGGATGCGATATATAGAGAGATCTATAGAAGATTGTATTGTCATCGGTCCTTGATTCGTGTGCAAAGTTTAAACTTGATCCGACGTTTTAAAGTGGGTAAAAATCACGTTCAACGCTTCCATTACATACATACACTAGCTGCGCCCCGCGGATTCACCCGCGTAAGTTTCGAGGATGATATATAGCCTATAGCCTTCCTCGATAAACGGGTTATCTAAAAACGAAAGAATTTTTAAAATCGGACCAGTAGTTCCTGAGATTAGCGCGTTCAAACAAACAAACTCTTCAGCTTTATAATATTAGTACAGATACATACATACATGGAAGTCAAGCTAACATAAAGCTTGTAAAAAAAAGTATTATTACAAGCCGTTCCATCCATCCACCCATCAGCCTTTTGAGGTCCACTGCTGGACATAGGCCTCCCCTGTCACAAGCCATTACTGTAGCAAAAACACACATCAAGGTCCTGAAGGTCTACATTCAACATTCAGATGGTGGCCGGGAACAGGATGTAATCTGCGTATGGTGATCATTACTACCAAAAATATGTTCTCTCCTGCAGTAACAATATTATTGGGCATAGTGATAAATCAAAGAAATATAGATACCATACATGTTACGGATATGAAATTTCGGATAGAATAAATAATAAATACGAACTAAATATGAATACAGGAATAATATTAGACCAGTTTCGGATACGGTTACGGATCTGAAGGTAATTATTTCGGATTATACGTTAATTTCGGATAGTTTCGGTTATGGATATTATATTTTTACGGAATTTTAAGCGTATAATAGAAATAATAATTTGGTTTTATTTCTATGTTATCATTTGCTATTACAATCACTGATATCAGTTAACGTTATAGCTCCCATATCAATTTTTATTAGTGTTATTTACTAAACCGCGCAAATGTATGCGCGTGAGAAGTTATACTTCTTTGGCATCATTAAATAACCAATAATAAATATTTAACATTAATAATTTAATAATATTTAGTATTAATTATGTTAAATAATAATATTTTAATTTATATAAAAAAATACATACGGATAGATAACCTCAATTATATTGGAGCACTTGAAAAAGTCTGTAAACACATTTTTTTCACT
>MOOZ01001136.1:12318-25500 GCA_002930495.1 Cecropterus lyciades
CAACCACATCTTTTTTGTTTATAGTATGGAAGTAGCAAACGAGCATGCAGCCCACCTGATGGTAAGGCTACTTTGGCCCATGGACATCTGTAATCAACCCGCGGTAAGATCAAAGTCTCACCTAAGGTTAGGTCACAGATGCATTGCTACCCCTGAGGACTAAGATGGAAAGTCTCGGAAAAGTATGCCTCCCTTACCACACCCTTCAGACCAGAACACAACACCGCATATTACTGCTATTATTGGGCAGAAATACTAGGTGTGACTGTGGTGCTTCCGGAGTCGAACCACAAAGAATTCTACCACCTTCAGAATCTAATTCTAGCCTGAACCAGTTTTTGTGTTTTGTTGGAAGAATGTAGCAGGCTTACTTTCATATTAGGCGACCATCTTAGTCCTCGGAAGTAGGAATGCATCTGTGATTGATGTCAGATAGAACTCTTTTTCTATATAAACTTACAGATGTCCATGTGTGGCAGTAACCACTTAGCATTAGGTGGACTGCATACTCAATTGCTACTTCAGTCTGATAAAAAAAATGATGCATAATTTTGTAAAACATATTTTGTTATGCATACGAGTTATTTGGTGTGTAATACTAGGAACTGAGTAGTCGACACTCTCTGATAAGGTATCAGTGAGTCATTTCCATAATTATATTACTGTTTGAGTATGACAATGTTTTATGTGACAGTATGTCAGTACTTGGACTTTGGTATTGAGATGAGATGGCTCATACATGTCAACAATCTATTTTGTATATATCGCTATACAAAACAAGGGAATTACTAAGAAAAATACAAAAAACTATATCAGCATGGTGTTTAGGAACAAAGAGGGATGTACCTACTTGCATATAATAAAATATTGAAGTACACTATTAACAAGCCTAATCTAGGATACAACTTATGCTAAGCTAACTAAGAAGGTCTAAGATATTTAGTATTTGTTATTAAAAAATATAAATCAGACATGGCATGAACGTAGCTATAGCTTTTGTTAAGGAGGTCATCCAAGAGAGGCGGTCGGAATTTCCCTTACCCTTTGCTAAAGCAGGGTCTGGAATAAATAGACTCCGAATTTATCGATAAAAAATATAAAACATATAATTGATATACATAATAATAAAAAACTGTAGGTGTATGTATTAAATAATGTTATAATATAAGTATAACAAAAAAATAATTAATTTCTTTTCAGCTTATTTAGGTCATTTACACGATGTACTAATCAGTGCCCTTCGTAAATGTTTCTTAGGATTCAAAATGATAACCGTTTATGTTTTGACCAAACATTGCAATGTATGATAGAAAATGCGTGGTTTGAATAAACGTAATAAACTCATACTAAGAACAGCTTAGGTTACTCGATAAACAATGGAGTTTCGCAAAACCGGAATTTTGAATGTACAAAAATGTCGAGTGAATTAAAAAAACGAAGTCTCAAAATGCAACAAAACCGTATCATATCGGGTTACGGGCGACGTCTGGGCATAAAGGATGTAGCGAACATGGCCTTGCGTTATATCGCCGCCGATAAACAGGGTTGTCTGTTAAAAAAAAGTTAAGCACAAGTTGGTATATTGCTATTGAAGATTATTGTTTAACGTGCTTCAGTAATTATTGTAAAGTTCTCTCTTATGTTATAAAGAATGAAGATGAATGATACTCGTAAATAGAAAGAATAAACCTTTTTTTTTCAATTTTATCAAACAGAATCCGTTTTAACACACAATCCATTCATATAATAAAAATAAAGTTCCTCGTGTTTGTACAACGCTTATCGTCTATAGGCCTCCCCTAACTGGCGCCATTCCAACCGGTCCTGTGCTTTCTGAATCCTACGGTTTGCCACTGTCTTGTTCAGGTCGTCGATCCAACTGGTCGGGGGCGATCTGTGCTCCTTTTGCCTAAACGTGGTCGCCAATTCCAACCGGTCCTGTGCCTTCTGAATTCTACGGTTTGCCACTGTCTTCTTAAGGTCATCGATCCAACTGGTCGGGGGCGATCTGTGCTCCTTTTGCCTAAACGTGGTCGTCACTCGAGGACCTTTCTTCCCCAACCCCAACCCCAATGGTCCTTCGAACGATGTAGCTTATATTTGTAAAAAAAATTGTTTGGATTCTTCCGGAGTGAAGATAATCTCGTCTTCTACCTTCAGTTGTTTACGGTATGCGTCAACTCATACCTTTGTACTTCCCGCGATCGCCGAGTGGACGAAACAAGCTTCCTCTCTTGCCGCCCGCAAACCCCCGAAAACCCCCTTTTAGTCTTACGACAGACGGAATGGCGTAGCTCGTTTTTTATTCCCGAGGTACAAGGACTGGAGTACAAGAACCTTAACTTACCCTACCCTAACCAGCCGTAACTTTACGTATACACTTTTATGAAGAAAGATTTATATTATTTATAAACAGACGTATGTACACGATAACAGTAATATCTACCACGATGTTGATGTATTTACTTTAATTAATGTTTCTTTATTATTTAGTTATTATCATTTTGTTTTTCATTTCTTAAGCCCAGCATTGCATGTATTCTGATTAAGTAATATGATCACAAGAAGGATGTAATCTAATATAACTGTGTTATTATTGACTCCGATAAACATGACATCTTTCTAAGTAAGAGCTGTTTGAAATGAAATATGCTAGATTAATTTGTCTATAGGTGAGAGTTTATGAAATCTAAAGCCGTAGATACAAAATCTATTTGTTGATTTATTTTAAAAGATTAAAGAAGTAAACATTCATATTGTCGACCTCGTCTAGTTTTTTCAATCAACCTTATACCTATAGAATGCGGTATTTATTTGATACCCATCAAAATGCGTAGTTACTCCTGAGGATTAAGACAGTCATCTCATATGTAAATCGGCCGTCATCCCTACCCAGCGACTTAAATACATGAATTAATTTACGGTCGAAGCTGTGGTTACTCCTCAGTAGAACTATATTGGATCCACTACTTATCTACTACCTATTCTCTATCTCATGTCCTTGAGAAGAGACAAGATATTGCAGTTATTAGTTAGACCTAACGCGCATTGGGTTTCGGTTTAGATCCCTGGCCAGACGGATATCTGAATCAAGAAAGTATGAATTCTGTTCTGAGTGTAAATGTTTGTGTATTCTTCTTCGTGTGTGTCTATGACATCTACAACACAGGCAAAATCCGAGTGTCGGCGTATGAGACTGGAAATCGTTATTAATTCTATGATACTAGTTATTGTATTGTTAATATATTCGCTTGTGAGTCGAATAAGTATTGTTAAAGAACGACAGACAGACGCCAGCCCTGCTCACGCTATTGTGTAAGGAAGCCACACAGAATACTAATTATCGAGGATTCCCTAAAAATGTATTGTTCATACACACTTCCGGTGCCTCATCATTGGACAATGCGTTTAGTCGATATTTCAAGCGCTGAGACGGAAAATGATATGGGATGTAATTAAAATTAGTTGTACCTTATCGAACAGAAAGAACGAAAGATCCGACCACAATTTTTTTGACAATTTTGGTTAAATTCTTGAAACTCCTAATCACGTAGTCTATTGCCTGGCAAATTAAAAAGTGGCGGTTTCGTGATAGAAAAGTACGTGTATAAATGTTACGTCTCTTTAATAAACGCGTACTTTAAGGAAGCCCTCATAATGCGACCACAAATTGATAATCCACAAAATGCTTATTTAGCTTTAGATTTTGGAGATGGTAGAACTATTTGTGGTTCGACTCCGGAAGCACCACCGCCACAACTATTTCTGTCAAATAACAGCATTGTTATGCGCTGTTGTGTTCTAGTCTGAAGGGTGTGGTAAGGGGAGACATACTTTTTCTGGGCATTCCATCTTAGTCCTCAAGGATAGCAACGCATCTGTGGTTAGGTGAAAATTTGATCTTACCTGGGGTTAAATACAGATGTCCATGGTCGGCAGTAGCCACTTAGGATGGTAAGTGACTACTGCCGTGGGCTGCACGCTCGTTTGCGACTTCCATACTATAAAAAAGATGCCTTTTACTTCCACTTCCATATGTTAAAAGCAGCAAATCTTGCGTTATGTTCTGATCGAAGGCGTTTAGAAAATGACGCCCGTGAGATATGTTCCCACTCTGGCAAAGCATCTACGAAGAGACTTACGTTCATATGATCTTATACTCGCTTCCGCTTCGTTAAAAATCTTTAATTTGTACGAAACTACAGAGGCACTTACAAATTGTCAGTTACAAGGTAAACTTATTATTTTCTTATAAAGATACAAGGTAAACGTAATTCCTCATGGTATTCTCTATCATTCTGAGTGCTGGAAAATTTGCGGCTGTTAATTTTAAGAACTACCTTACTATCTTCCAGCATCATGCGCGTCAGCGTTAGAACCATTGGATGGTGCACCATGGGAGTTGGTGGTGAACTGCGCGGGCGAGACGCGCGTGGGGCAGACGGAGGCGGTTTACGCGGAGGGCATCGTCACCCTCAGCAGCAACGTGGCTAAGCTGTGCGCCAAGATGAAGGTGCCGCGCTTAGTGGAGATCTCCAGCGGTCATATGTATAGTAGTGATAAGGTATGAGGTGCTGTTATCAAATAATCGTAATGAGGGTGGTTTACAGGTACCACTTAATTCTGTCTTATAGTTATATGTCCATGTTAGGATTGGTTTGAAGAGAAAAAAAATATGTTTATGAAATTAAAATTGTTTAAATCATATTTATCAATGTACAAGTGCAGTTCCTACCTAACAACACAAGACAATCATTTAGCAATGTTTATTGTTATTAATTTGCCTTTGTTTTCCTTCCTCTTTAATTTATAATTAGATGTAACACAATTACATATTATACTATGTAAAGGACTATAATTTAAATCAGAAGTCATTTAAAAAGTGTTTGAAATGAAATGCCTCTTTGTATTTGTAAAAGATATTTAAATATTTTGTAAAAGATAGATTCTAGAATAAGTAGTAGGAAAACAATTGAGGATCGGTAAATTTGTAATCATTCATTGTCATGGGTGTTTATAAGGACCCCCCTCCCCCCAAGATTATACCGCATCGGAGGAGAAAAATGATGAGTCAAAAGTAAACCTTGGAGACCCAAAACACTGTTATTATCCTGTGCTTTAGATACAACTTTAATCCTATCTGGGCTTGATTATATATGTTTGTGTGGGCAGTGACCACTTACTATAAGTAAACACTGCAGAGTACACTATTTGAATTTAAAAATACAACAAAATTTGGGTTAAATGAAAAATGTTTGCTTTATATATTGCAGCCTCAAAAAGAAGATTGTCCAATAGAGCCATGGACGGTGGAAGGCAGGATGAAGGCTCGTGTAGAGCAGGAGCTGAAGAGCTTGGAGCCTGAGCTGAGCTATACCATCCTGCGACCGGCCATCGTATACGGAATCGGGGATAGGCGGAGCTTAAGTAAGTTGACAAATCAGTTCACTTTATATAAAGCGACCATCTTAGTGCTCTGGTTTAGGAACGCATCTGTGATTGATTGACTACAAATAAAACCTCTGTTCTATATAAAGTTGCTTAGATGTACGTCTACAAGTCACAGTGACCACTTACCGTACGGCGGGATGCATGTTCGTTTACCACTTACATGTAATGAAATACGAATAACAATTTAGATTTGTTATATCCAAATGCCATATGGTGATAGTATTGCATAGCATCACTCCCTCTCTTCCCATAAAAGTCAAATTTGAAAAATCATATTAAGAAAAGCAAACTGATTGTTCTCATTTTTATATTGCATTTCCGATGTATTTTTTCTGATATGCTTCTTAATAAATAAATGTTCACTTAATATATATTTTGCGTCTTGCTTGATGTGTCTGTGTATCTTGCTAACAATGCACAGAAGAAGTGTTTTTTGGGAGGGCGTCGCGGAAAAAATGGGAGTAGTATTAAAAATTAGATTTTTAATACTTCTTCCATGGAATCTGCCCTAAACCATAATCCATACTTTCCAGCACCGCGCCTGTTATACGGCGGTATCTACAAACATCTTGGTGAGACGATGAAGCTCCTCTGGACTGGTGATCTCAAGATGAATACTGTGCACGTGAGGGACCTTTGTCGGGCCATCTGGCTGTTGGGGAGGAGGCCGGACGCCAGGGGGCAGGTGTACAACGTGGTGGATGAGGCCAACAGCACCCAAGGCAGCCTGGCTGAGCTTGTCTCGCAGATATTCAAAATTAATCATGATTACTATGGAACGGCTATTTCTACTTTGGCTAAGGTGAGTCAAGCCGTTTGGGCTGTAGTGCGTGCTAAAGAAATGGACATACATACAAACAAACATACATACATACAAACGCTCGAAAAACATTACATTTCCTTTTTACCCTATTTCTGACGCAGTATGGTAAGAAGAAGATAATTAGATTAAAGCCGACGTACAATTCCAGAACGACATAGCGTCGGTGGCGGAGGAGGCGAACGACAAGCACCTGACCGCGTGGGCCAGCGTCTGCCGGCGGTACGGGCTGCAGCACTCGCCGCTGGAGCCCAGCGCCGGCGCCGAGCTGCTGCTCAACAGGATGCTGTGTCTGGACGGCGGCCGTCTGCGGGAGCACCTGCAGCTGGACGTGCCCAGGCCCACCGTGGACAACCTGCTGGAGGTAATGTCGCAGTCGAGTCGTTATTGGTACTATTTTTGGTGGTAGAACTCTTTGTGGTTCGACTCCGTGAAGCACGACCTCCGCACCTATTTCTGCCTAATAGCAGTGTTATGCGCTGTTGTGTTCTGGTCTGAAGGGTGTGGTAAGGCTGCATCGTTTGCTACTTCCATACTTCTACTACTACTGTTCCAGTGGAGACGGATTTCTTAGTATGAAACAGTTTTAAGCCGAGCGGTGTCGGTCTTGAATTGCATTGCAACATTCAGGAGATAGGTGTCTCTTTTTGTAATATTTACACCCACCGTGCTCATCAAAATGCCAGGCATCACACCTATTGATAAAACTTCTCACAAGGGAAGACCTGTATCAAACAGTATGAATTCACAATAGACGCTTTGAATTTTCCATAAGAATCAATAGAATAATTGTGTCATCCCAAATCAAATAATATTTATATCTTTTCTACTTTCTGAAGTGAACACACACAGGTGAAATGTCTTTAGGCGTGCCATGAGAGGGAAACATCGTATCGATTATTGAAACTTAAATACTTATACTAAACCGTTACAATAATAATGTTTAATTATTATCGACCGGCTCTCTCCGCAGCTCCGCCCGTTTGCGTTATGTTCTAAACGGCGAGCACTCTGTGTTAGTCCGGATCATAGAATATCTGCATACAGAATGTCATTCAAATCCAATTAGTACTTTTTCCATGAAAACATATATCCATACGATAAACGTTTGCCATTATTATATTAGTAAGATTTATAGATACTAGTTGCCCTTCGCAGCGGTCGAAATTCGACCGTAATTAAACCCAAATATATTTTTTTTACTACAAAGTTTTTACACGTATTTTCCTCTATACAATAATTTTAAAATTATTTTTTAAAATGTCAGCATAGGGAAAAATATTTAATTTAGTAAGCTGCATTTAAAAGCAATAACGCGTTATTTGACATACACATCTGACATATGACAATGTCAGCAACAAAGTCACTGTGTCACAAATACGTATACGTGTGTTTGTGTGTTTCAAATGCATGGTAGTGTGTGCGATGTTTTATTTATTGATTTAATGTAATTTATAATAATTATTATTGAAAAATATTAGCGTTCTGTACTTGTCCTACATATAAACTATAAGTGTGCCAAATTTCATACTCCTCCGTCCGCGCAATTTTTGTAAAAAGGGGTCCAAAGATTTTGCTTCACGTATTAATATAATGATGATGATGACGCTAGGATATTTTTGTAATAATTTAACCTCTTGCGCGTACGGAAACAGATACATATCGTCGTTTAAGTTCTAGCACCGCGTAAGTCATTTTTGGAATTTTTTTTGGAGAGACAAAATCCGATTAATTTTACATAGACGCAACTTCCACAATTTCTAGGTATTATTATATCGTACCTTGATTCTGTTTGGACAAAACGACGCGTATTTCGATTCCAATGATGATGATTTTAAAAATTTTATTACCGCCAATAAATGACTTACGCGGTGCTAGAACTTAAACGACGATATACTCTTTTTATTCAAAATTATATTTCTTTCTAGGTGCTGGAAGACTACGCCGCCATGAATCTGTTCCCAAAGGACCTGCTTCTATGATCGCATTCCGTTACTCCCACCAACAAGGCGCTTCTAAGTTATCGAGTAGACCCGCTTTTATACTCGCCGCGAATCTTATGGTGAACTCTAGTTTAGACCTGGACACTAGACACTAGACTAGCGGAGGTGTAGCCTCAACATTTTTAGTTACTCATTCTACTCTCAACTCGGCCAAGGTTGGCGTTAGCTCAGACTGATTCCTGTCGAAACTTTGGCATAAAAGCATATAAATATAAAACAATATTTAAGTACTCTAATTGAGAACAGAAACGAAATTCATCATTAGAATTTATTTTTCTGCGCATTTCTCCGACAAACTACTTAACCTGCCGAAGATAGCTAACGTTATTTACATCAAATCAAATGGATTACCACCTACAGATGTTTACTTCAACTTATCTGCGTTGCTGTCATGAAATTTCGGTCTACCGTCGTTTACCGAAGGCTCTCGAATAGTCGACGGTCGACTTTCGAATGCAAACTCGGGAACTAAATGTTTAAGCCAGGTTGGTAGGCGGTTCCGGCGAAAAAGCGAGTTCGCCTGACAACCTGAAGAGCCTTTAAAGAGCTTTTAGAATAGTACGCCGACCGCTACACGAAATAGTTTGTATAGGAGTAAACATTATTATAATGTGAAAACGTGATAAACTTACATCTTTTTTTTTATTTAGCAAGGGACTTAAACATGATCGTTTAACTTACAGGGTACTGAGTGAGTCAAATATAATTGCAGATTGTTCCCCTCTGCTAAATTAAACATTCGAAAATTGAGACATTTGCCCCCGCACGCCTTCAAATTAGTGATGAAAGAGACTCAGTATTAAGTCCTCTAGAAACGACTCAATTCAATTTTTACCGATTCACGGCTTTAGTCTTGAATCACAACACTAAGTAGATATGTTTTAACGTTTTGACTAAGTCGTTTCGTGAAAGACTTAAGAGCTCAGTGACCCGTTTACTAGTTTTAAACTATATACTTAACAAACAAACGTTTTTCAATAAAATTTTGGCTTATACGACACTCGAGTCGTAAAAGTAAACAGACTCGACAACAGTCTTCATCTTACATTTGAGTCTTTTAAATGATTCGAGTATTTTTTATAACATATTAATTAATTTCTTCTATTACTACTTAAAATTCACTGGCTACACCTATCTGCTGGTACTAAGAACCATTTTATGTTTTTTTATTCAAAAAATAACTAGTTTGTATCTCATCTCTACATTTTATGAAACTGTACTTCATTTTAAAAAGATGCTGTGATAACTAAAACTATTTTCGCGATTTGTAAAAATTAAAAACATTTTTGATCGATATTTTTGTAAAAAAAATATGTCTCAATCGACCATAGTCTGCAAAGAGAAAGAAAGACTGTGCATACCAAAAACCAAGTAGTGTTTTGCTTTGAACTAAATTTCTAACTATTTCAAAATCTGTTCAACAAGAATTGCAAATGATTGAGATTTTATTAATCAAATGACTATGTGTGTATCAAATCAATACATTAAAAATGTTCCATGAATGGTACTTAACATCTTTTTTTCTTTATAAGTAAATTTTATTTAGGCATTTAAGTAGCTCATAAACGATTCCACTTACATTTCATTACTCTAACGTTACATCTAGTATAAACGTATAGTTTTCAGCGGACTAGTTAAGACTTCAGAAACATTTTTATAATCCCGCATAAAATTCTATGGTTAATCTCAATTTGTATTAAATTATGTCACTCTTGAATGTTTATTATGGACGTATAAATGCGCTGAATGATAATATAATTTCAAGGCAAGGAGTCCGGAAATAGTTGGGTCTGCAAGCGTTCCAACCTAGTGAAGACAGAAGACCTAGGAAACCCGCGATGAGGACCAAAACCATGCCTCCTTTCCTACTCATAGTCTTTTTGTTGCATTCCACCAAAACCCGGTGAAACTGTAAAGTCCAAAAGGGCCGATAGCAAGTACACAATTCGAAATATATATAATTTAGTGTGAAAATCTTGCGTGTCTTGTTTGGTACTTATATATTTACAAGGTGCTTCTTCTGTATTCAAATACAACGATTTGCATGTGTAATACCACGATTCATAAGGACAATATTGTTATTTTAGCCCACTTGTAAAACTTTGACGCTTAACCATTTCGATCACAGGGATTATCGAACATTTTCGAAGCGAAACTTTAGGCGTCCCATGAGAAAGGAAAAAGATTGGCATTACGTTTATTGAAACGGAAACGGTTACGCTGAGCGTTACGTTACAGTATATTTTGTATTTTTTTTTTTTTATATTTTTACTTGCGTATGATATACGCGTCATATATTCGAGTTCATTTGTGCGAAGCTACCTAAATTATATGTAAATCGTTTATGAGCGGAACCACTAGATTGTAAGCTATTTCGAACGATTTTAAACTATGTAATAATTTTAAGTTCAAAACTATGTTAACGCGGCACTGCCTTGTACTTTAAGAATGATTTATCGCTCAATTCATTGAAAGCTTTTTATTTGTAAATCGAGTTTTACTTGCTTAGACCCAATACGTGCATTTAGAAACGAATTTTATGTATATTAGCGAGAGATTGTTTGCAAACTAAGCACATCATGTTGTACTTAAAAGTAAATTCTGAGGTTTTAACTAAAGGAGGGTATCTGACAATTTTGTATGTATACCTACAATTCCGCAATTAAAAAAACAAGTATCATGTGCAGAAAACACACGATTTCGAATAAATTTATAAATAGCCTGAGTGATTACAATCCAAAGGTTGTATGAAGATATGTAAGTACTTAGTACATACTAAGGAAAATACGTAGGTAGGTACGTACCCACTTGTTATTGTGTACGAAAAATTTGAATCATAAACCATAGAACATAATTGGAAATTGTTGAAATGTGTCCTTCAGTGGATCATCACCGTGTGATTCATCACTCACGATCGATTTTCATAGTCTTATGGCCTCTGTAATGATCCGTTATTTTTATATAAACATGATTATACAGTTATGATGTGCTAGTTCATAATGCATTCTCCCGCTAACAATTAAATGTTTTTATCAACGTCATAGGAATTCCTGGATAATTTTACTTTTATTTGCATAATAAAGACATCTTAAAAAGTTTGTGTTTCATTTAACTAATTAACTGGAAATAATCGTCATACGACACCAACGAACATGACGAAGTAATTTCTATAATGTGCTTAACGACTAAATGTCCAATTGTCTTTCGTAATATTTCAGATGTAACGTCCAATAATGCGACAATAATAATAGGTAAATAATAACACTTAACATACACTACGCACACATACATTATAGTAGAAAACAAGCATGCAGTCCAATGTTGCTGCCGGCTAAGGAAATCTGTAAGAAACTATATATATATTTTTTTTGTAGTATGAAAGTATCAAACGAGCATGTAGCCCACCTAATGGTAAGTGGTGACTGCCGCCCATGGACATCTGTAATCAACCCTACGTAAGATCATAGTCCGACTTAAAGTTGGCCACATAAGCGTTGCTACCCCTGAGGACTAAGATGGAATGTCTCGGAA
This sequence comes from Cecropterus lyciades, assembly GCA_002930495.1. NCBI lineage: Eukaryota > Metazoa > Arthropoda > Insecta > Lepidoptera > Hesperiidae > Cecropterus > Cecropterus lyciades. The sequence continues at coordinate 24,124 of MOOZ01001136.1, forward strand.
TAGTATGTCTCCCTTACCACACCCTTCAGACCAGAAAATATAGCGCATAACACTGATGTTATTAGGCAGAAATAGGTGTGGCAGTAGTGCTACCAGAGTCGAACCAAAGAGTTTTACCACCTTTATAGAACATGGGTTTTAACACTTCTGTTTAAAATCAATTACAGATGCCGATCTCGAGTACTAAGGTGGTCGCCTCATATGAAAGCGAGCCAACTGCTACGACCTTCCACCGAAACACGAATACCTTCCCACTGCTTCACCCTAGAAATTAGGTGTAGGTTAAAACAATGAATAAAATACCCAAACTAGTCAGATTGTTTATTATGTCGAATATGGTTCAATACAATTCTGATTCGAGTGTTCATCCTACATTAAACTGAAAACATGCATACACCAACATTACTGTTACGCGTGAAATAGCACAATAATTATGTAAAACCTATGTCCCTTATAATTATCTGTTTTATTATAACATACAAAATATTAACAAAACTATAATTACTGTATTTATGGAGGCATGCAAACTGCAGAGGTAGATCGGTACTAATGCAATACTGTAAAGCCTGATCAGCGAGTAGGAACTGCTCACACAAACAATGTTGCTACTTCCAAAAACGAAGAATAAATTAAAATAAACAAAAGTGACAAACGTCAAAAAAGCTAATTAACCACGCTATTTTTTTTAGACTTTTCTTTTTAATCACACACAAATAACTCAAATTTAGCAGGCCGAATGCATTTAGCGCGTAAAAAAAACAATAAATATTAAAAAAGGAAAAATTAAAACAATTTATTATGGAATAACAAAAAAGTAACAATCGAGCACACGGAGGTCGCCGCACGCGGGTGATCTCGCTTTACAGTATCATGAACTTACAAGCGAGTATAGCTTATCATATCTTACAGAAATAATCCCGTACAGAAACCGTTATAGAGACGTATGTTAAAACAGCAATACCTATATACAATTTTAAGCTTCTTGCACAAAAATACGTAATCTTAATGCATACAATATTTTATGTCAAACACCGAAGTAAAATATAGACGCCCCTTTCGCCAATTTTACACACATTTATAAGCTATTTAAGCTCAGTTTGATACTAAAAAAGATCTACTCGTGGCGCGTCGAATCAGACTTAAGGAGTTAGTTGTGGCAGTAGACATATATTTTTAACTTACAAATTATTGGTCCTACTATCGTATCTATTGGCAGTATGGTTTTATCACAAATTGAATGGTGGTTTTTATAAAGGGTGACAAGTAATTGAAACCCTCCAAAATAAGCCACCGAATATTATAAGTATAGTAAAAAAAAAAACAATCCGTGCGCAGTTACTTGAGACCTGCGTGGTCCCCCCCCCTCACCCCTCCTTC
>MOOZ01001136.1:34383-50268 GCA_002930495.1 Cecropterus lyciades
GGGGGATATTCAAGCGAGGACGCAGCCGCGATATAGACACCTCGGAGGCTGTCCACGCCACCTATTTACGCGAAATCACAGCCGCGACACAGACACCTGGGGGGCCACTCACGCGAGGTCACAGCCGCGATGCGGGCACGGCAGCCGCGTGAAGCCGTGCACGTCCCGCATGTGCTCCCGCCAGCGGGCCGCGTAGCCGAAGCGGTGGTCGCACACCGTGCAAGCGAACGGCTTGCCGTTAGTCGCGCCCGCCTGCTGGCACGCCACCATGTGCGTGGCGAGCAGCGACGCCCGCGTGAACGACTTCTGGCATATCTTGCATCTGGGAACGTGCGTTACGGATATTATGAATTGGTAAACAGTTTCACATTATATCCACTACCATAGCTTACGATTTGTGGTTAAGATGATCTAACTATTGTAATCTCTAACACTTATATACTTCTTGTTTGATATTAAAAAAAAATCATTTCATAACATCTTTGTTATTTACAATTATAAAATATTACTTGCGTATCTTATAATGAAACAGCTTTCAACAATTCCCTACTTTACAAAATTAATTTAATTACTTGATACTGCTTATACTCGTCAGAAATATTTAAAGACAGTTGGAGTAATAAAAATCACCATGCTACCCCATGGTGATTTTTGACCAACACAGAATTTTGGTCGCCGTATGACAGATATTGACTAAAATTCAACTTAACTAAAATTTTATGTAAATCTCAAATCCAAAGGAACCCCCTAGAGCCCTACAAATAAAATACCAAGTTATACTAAGTTCACAGATACATTAAATAGGTATATGGGTAGATACATATCACCGACCGTCCATACCGACTTTATGACATGATACCATATATAAAAAAATACAAATAAACTCACTCGTATCTATTCCTCACAGAGTGATTGTAGCAGTGGTTGTAAAATACTGAATACTTTTCAAACGTCTTCCCGCAAACGACGCACATGTACACAATGTCTTCGTCCCCGTGCTCGCAGGAGAAGTGAGCGTCGAACTCCACTCTATTCTTCAGCACTGTAGAGCACAACTCACAGAAGATCCCACCGAGATGTTCAATGAAGGTCTCCTCTGATGTCTTCGTGATCTCAGTTCCAATAACCTCATCATCAGTGATCACGTCACCGAAATGCTGCTTCATGTGATCAACGGCGTTGGATTTATCGGTGATGCTCTCGTTGCAAATGGGGCAGGCGTAGAGGAATTGCAAATGTAGTTCGACGTGCTCCTTGCACTCGTCGACCGTGTCTATGTCTGTTTTGCAAGTTTTGCATTTGTATGGGGGCTTGTCAGAATCGCTGTGGATTATCTGATGCAACAGCATTTCTTTTCTATTGGCAAATCTGCAGAGTTAAAGAAAATTGGTTAAACAAGGAACTACAAGTGTTCGATTTTTCTTAATATATAGAAAAGTTTCGAAGTCATTACTATCTCCGCTTTACACTACACACTACTCCTTTGTCACTACGAGCCGTCTATCTTGTCATTGACACTGGGCTTCCAAAACGCGGGGACGAGATTCGAATCTCGCTCGCATCTGTGATTTTTTTGAAAAATTATGTGCGTATTAGAGACCAGCTGAGCCTCACGGTTATTATACCCGCGTTTAAAAAAAAATAACTTGACATAATTACATATAGCCGAAATTTTAGATTTTACACAATTTTAACATTATAGTTGTGTTTCAGAGAGGACTGATAGCAACTGATATTAATGGCAGTGGCGATGGCTGCGTGCGTGTAGAGTACGTGCCATTTCTTAGGTTTTCATTTTATGTGCGGAACCCTAATTACATTTTCTAAAATATAAGTAAGTTATAGCCTAAGTAACGCCTTATGACATCAGCTATTCAACAGTGAAAGTCCCGTCAAAACCAGTCAAGCAGTTTCAGAGATTACCCAGAATAAACAGACAGAGAGACAAACATTTTAGTAATTGATGTTTTGTTATTAGTCTTCAGGATTAACAATGGATGTCTATGGACAGCAGTTGTCACTTACCATTAAGCATGTTTTCATAAAGACAGTGATGAAAACTTGACTTACATTTATATAACAGTAGACTTGTTACATTCCTTATCTCATAGACCTTAAAATTATAATAAAATAGTGATATACATACTCTTTGCTGCACGAAGGGCATTTAAATTTATGCACAATGTTAATATGCTCGTTGAGAACGGCGAGTTTTGAAAATTGTTTCGAGCAATGTTCACATCTGAAAACAATATTACCATGTACACATCGTCTTAGGAAATGTGTTAACTCAGCTGGGTACTGAATGAATCATACATCAGACTAATTACTTTTCACGTTATTTTAAGATAAGTGAAGTCATTATGTGAAGAAAAGTAATATAGGAACAATGTCAGCGAAGGGCAATCCGCTGCCTGCAGCTGTTTACTTGCGGCCCGCGGGCCTTCTTAGAGCTGGTCCTAGCGACCCACGAACATTTCTAGTACCCAAGATATGCGGGTAAACCGCTTTACTTGAAATTGATTTTTGGCCAACATATTTCACAGATTATTTGTCTTTTTTCTTAACTTATTATCTTTCTTTTCGGCGACAAAATATCAAAGTCGAATGCAGTCCGCCATAACCTCGTGTAGCTACTAAGTATCCTCGTATGAACAAAGATGTTACTGGCTGTCATATGCTCGATGAAATTTATTAAATTAGTATTTTCATCATCATATATCATATCATATTATCAATATTGAGAAAGTGTGACAACTGATCTGTTATATATTTACATACATTAACATACATTTGTAAGTCAATAGCATTGTAAATTTAGAATAGCTAACCTAGTTGGCTCAAAATCACCATGATCTCAACAGAACAAATGTTTTATTTACTCATGAGAAAGAATGGAGTAAAACCACATTAAAAACTTAAAAATAACCCTTTAAATTACAATTGTGACAGGAAAAAAGTGACACAGGTGACAGGAAAAAAGTGTAAAATGACAAAAAATAAATTATTAGTTTCTGTTAAAATTTACAGTATACTTATAATAAAATTTTCACTCACATAAAATGACAAGAAAATCATGGTTTATCAATATTTATAGTTAAAATATATTGGTAAAAGAGTTTCTACTCACTTGAATCTGTCTTTAATCACATGATTAGTATAACAATGACCACGGAAGCTCGGATAGCCAGCTATCTCCTTGTAACATATGTTGCATGTGTATATGATTTCCTTGACGTTGGGATGGCTAGTGTAGTGGCTATCATAATCTTTCTTCGTTGCAAATGTCATTAGACATATGTTGCACCGTATGCCACCAACTAGATCAATTGTTGTCTGCTTGGGTATATATATCAACATGGACTCCTTCGAGCTCGGCATATTATTTGGGGGTAAACTGATGAGTGAAGCCATTGTGCTGCCTGTGTCTAGGTGCAGTCCATTTATTTCATATTCTTGTCAGTGTGTCAAATGGACCCCCAGGCCGCAGCTATTGCAAACATCTTCCTACTCTTGTTACTACATGTTTTGGGTGGTGTTTTGGGCCTAAAATGGAATTTTATTTATTATGCAAACACAACATAGGTATGATAATTACATAAAAAAAATTACTAGCTTTCTTCTGACACCTATATTGTTATGATAATAAAAAAAAAGGTCCATCCTTCCTCTGTATTTTGGGTTTGTAGGTGCCACAATAAAAAAATATATATACCGTCAAAACCATATATTGATACATTGAAGGGACCATACAACTTAAGATGTTATACCCGATAGTCATTATAAACAATATGTATAATTGTACATACAATTATTGAAGTCATATTGATTGTCATACATATGGTAAAATTTTTTAAATATGTATTAATTTTATCCCTATTGTTCCGAATCATTGATATTGTAATGTGAAACATCACATTTATTTGCAATTTCCCTGTTTGATTTGCCATTTTGTTATTTTGATTAATGTTTGATTTTATTGCTTTTTGCATCATGGTAATGATAAAAAACACATGATCAAAACCTAAACTTAAAAAATTAAATCTTCATTCACACTATCAATTATCAAAGTAAATAAGCCGCTAAACTTGTTAGGTCTAACGGGAAAGAGCGCGAAAGGTGTTAGAATAGGAGAAATTGGACAGCTAAGATATGTCAAAAACTTCATTCTTAGGATAGAGTAAGTTTTATGTAAGTTGCTATCGATAAGTATAGTCGCTATAACTGATATGTCACTGTATCCGGTGTTGTTATAATACCGCTTATAACAACACCAGGATATTGTGACACAGTCAGGTAACAGACATTGTTAATTCTAATGAACTCAGCTACTTCCAGTCCTCTTTTGATATATCTTGTCATTCGTATTATTATTTATAATATAAATGGAAGTGAAAGCATATCCACTTAATTTATAGAATTGTTTAAATTAAATAGTATGAAGCTCAAATAATTATACTTATGAATAGTTTATCCAAATAGAGTAAGTTTTTTTTAATATGTAGCTACCATTTAGAGCCAGTAAAATAGCAAAAAAATGTCTGTAATACTGCTAAGTATCAAAGCTGATAGTAGTTGTAAATTCCTTTCCTTTTCCTAATAAATAACAAATCTGACATATTTGATTTCTTATTTTGATAACCAAGTAAATTATGAAAGTATTTAAAATACAACTACATAGGCCTTGGATAGTATGAAATACACAATTCATATTTACTTTATGATTATTTAACATCACAAAGAAAATAAATATCCCATTCTCCTTTGATAACTATGTAATAATGATAATAAAGATTCTCTCTAAGGTTCTCTTTATTTTAAGTGTTTTTCAGACTGCATGTATGGTTTGAAACATTCTACATAGCAAACAGTTAAATAGATTTTACTGTATAAGGTGTATTTTTCTCTATTGTAAGAGTGACATAGGCTTAATTTTTAAATATGGGGTCAGTAAAAAACAGGAGGGAAAACCAATTTTTATCACATCACAAAATTAATATCAAAACAAAAGCTAGTAGCTAGATCATTATGACTGTGGGGATAAAAATTAAGAAAAATCGACCAAGTGTAAGTGGAATCGCACATGACAAAATCTGTACCATTTTAAAAAATGGCAAAAAATCTTGTTTGTTGTATGGGAGCTCCAGACAGACAGACACGTAGCAGGTCTTAGTAATAGGCAATCCAATTTTTACTCTTTGGGTACAGTGCCCAAAAAGACTATCAAAACCATGTTTATCTAAAACTCAACAATGTTTGCAGAACTTTAAAATATATGAATTTTAATTTTAATATCTCTCTGTAGCATACTATTTGTTTTTCCTTTTCAGTTTTGTTATTTATCAGTTGGGTTTTTTGTTTTTGGTTTTATGTAGTATAAACAAACAGGAAAAACAGTTTCTTGCTCATGGAAAGAAATATAATAGAAACACTGAAATATTATTTCGTTCTGTTTTTATCTAGCTAATGGAAATAGGGTTGCCTCTCATGTTTTGCCATTTTAATTCATTCTGATCTATTTACAAATTTAGTTCCTGTGTTTATTTTGTTGCAAATTACTCAAGTCATGTTTTACAAAATATAATATTGCAATCTATACATATATGAGAATTGGAATTGGAATTGTAAGATTTTAACATGACTTTAACAACAAAAATTGTTACTATAATTAAAAGAAAAAACATGCTAAACTTAACAGGCACATTTCTAACAGGAAGTGAACATTTTTTTATATTCCATTACGATTATAAATCAAAACATAGATAACAATATGAAATAATATTACGGTACGGATAAAATGTTACGCCATCCAGGTTAAAGTGTATCAGAAAAAGAAATGAATTAATTCCGGCTATAAGAGTTTATCGTCTGTGTGAACTCGGAAAGAAAAAAAAAGCTATGAATTAATGACCCTGGCTGCATACAAAAATCCTTTGCTCAGATCGAGATTTGAAGACGCGCACGGCCTTGGAGCAAAATCACAAAAGAATAAATTCGGCGACAAAAATATAATTTATACAAGATCAAGACGGATATAAAATATCTTAATTTAGAAATCACCGATATAAAGACAACGACATTATGTCTATTTAGATATGAAAAAACAATCAAGTCATCGATAAAATAGATGACCGAGTCCCACAAGCTATCATAATGATTAGAACGAAACTTGTATAAATACTTACAATATCGGTAAAAAACTTATTGATTGGCATCGGACGGAAGTCCCACGTTACATTTTACATCACAACAGCCGAAATAAAAGATAAACTTTAAAAAAATGTAACGCCGGACGACAAACAACGCCAAGAAAACGTGTGTACATTTGACAGCTGTATGAGTAGGTAACTACATAAAATCGATGAAGAGTTTGGATACATGTATTCAATACCTGTTTAATTACAAATTAATTAAGTTGAATTAATAACATTGAATGTATCTTCTTACTTAATTAAATTGTTTAATTAATTTTACATAAGATATTACTGTTAAGTTAAATTTTAGTCAATTGATCGAAATGTGATATAAACTTTATCTTCATATATCATGAACTATTTAATAGAGAGTAAAAGTAAGCGAATTAAAAGTGACAAAAAAAGAATTTAAAAACATTTTGTAGAAGTCCCTAACGGCACCAACTCAGTTTTTTGGAGTTTACTCCCTAAGAATCGATTTTCATATAAGACCCCCGGTATGAGAAAAATATATCCTAAGATCTAGTAAACCATCCGAGTATTGTACTTCTCACAAAGCTAGATTTTTTAATTATTTTTTGTTAATTATGAAAGTGCCATTCTAGTGGTTGCGTCATCATCCCTTAAAAAAAATTATAAAAAATAATATTACCCTACTCCCACAAGGCAAATTTTTTTATATGTTGTAATTTACATATATTTAAGTCTATAAAAAATCGACAGAACAAATTGATGGTTACAAGTATGTGCCAGACGATAGCAAAATTGTCATTTAGATGATAATTTATAACCGTCTTCAGTCAACAGGTAAATTACAACATACTAAAAACTTGCCTTGTGGGGTTAATAGGTAATTTTTTTTGCACTTTTAAAAAATTAAGGGATATTGACGCCGGGAGGCCTGCCAGAACGGCACTTTCATAATTAACATGTATTTTCATATTATTCATGTAAGACTACACCTATATGTTATTTCTATACGTTCTGATTTATATTGCAATTTTTGAAATAATAATTATTATTGTGAAGTTCTAATATTTATCATGATATTTATCAATATTTATCATTAAAGAGTAAACTCCTGTCGTGCGTCGGAGCTAACACACACTTTTTTACTATACTGTTTATTCAGTTTCTTCAAGTTTTTGTTCCAAAATATAGAATGTATAAAAGAACGAGGTATATTTTTAGGCCCATTCCAATAAAACAAATAAGCTCTATCCATTATCTTATCATCAAGTAAGAAAAAGATGGCCACGAATTATTAAAGTTAGGCTTAATAGCGCCAATCTTAAGCCATAAAACACTTTACATAATAAATAAAATTATCTTATCACTCAATGTCACTGTCAAACTGTCAAAGTCATTCGTCATCCAATTCGATTATTTATTTGAAGTTGAAGATTAATCTCAAAACACTATTTTTAATAAAGATGTAAATAAATTCAAGTGACAATGAGTTACGCGGAGGACCTTTCGACGGCGTCATCGAGCCAGAAGACCAAAGATGATGCTGACGAGAGTCTGGAGGTAAATCTCTTAAATGACTAAAATGTTTACCATCTGCAATAAATTTTGCAACTGCACTCAAGGTTTTCCGCCTATGTAACATGTAAAAACACTATTTCTCTCGAAGATCCAACTTTAGATATAGTAGGTATCACAAAGTTTGAAGGTTTCCCCCTCGAAAAAAAAAGCTAGCAAAGGCGTATAGTATCTATAAAAATCTAATACATAGCTTTTACGACTCCGGCGGCACGACCGTCACACCTATTTCCCCTTTATTAGGCATAAAGTCAGAGTTAAGTGAGTCAAGTTAAGGGAGACATACTTATCTGAGGCATTCCAATTTTGTATTTTAGGGGTAGCAAATATTGTGGCTAACCTCAGGTAAGACTGTTATCTTACCAGGAGTTGTCTGAAGTTCAAACGCACCGTCAGGAAGGACACATGCTTGTTTGGTTCTTCCATAATATACGAAAAATATTATATAATATGGTGTGGTAAGGAGACATACTTTTCCGAGGCATTCCATCTTAGCCCTCAGGGGTAGCAACGCATCTGTGGCTAACCTTAGGTGAGACTGATCTTACCTAGGGTTGATTACACATGTCCATGGGCGGCAGTAGCCACTTACCATCAGACTGCATGCTCCTTTGCTACTTCCATACTATAAAAAAATATATATATATAAAAAGGATGAAAACACTAGCACTCTGGGAGTGCTGACAGAAGTGAAATACAGTACACAGAATATATGCACATACAGCACATACATTATTTACAGAGGTGTTGGTTACAGAAACAGTCTCGTGGACTTCAATGAATTTTTAACATCTCATAAATTGCAAACACGCCTAAAGTAATTTCACTTCAAGAAAGTAGACTGTCTTGCTGTAAATTATTTTACACATCATACAATTATCTGACAAACTCAGGAATAACGAGAAAATATTTTTGTATTACAGGTGTATATTATAACTTAATATTTGTACATTTATTTACTGGAACAAACTATTTATTAAGAACCAACCTTCAATGAACTGCTTCTTGTTACAAATATATGTTACAGTGGTACCACCGGTTTTGAAGGTGGTGGAGCTCTTTTGTGGTTCGACTCTGGAAGCACCACCTAATAACAGTAGTGTTATGCGCTGGTGTGTTCTGGTCTGAAGGGTGTGGTAAGGGAGACATACTTTTTCGAGGCATTCCATCTTAGTCCTTAGGGGTGGCAGCGCATCTGTGGCTAACTCTCTGTGAGACTTTAATCTTACCTAGGGTTGACAACAGATGTCCATGGGTGGCAGTAGCCACTTACCATCAGGTGGGCTGCATGCTCGTTTGCTACTTCCATACTATAAAAAAAAAAAAAACACAAACCTTACTGATTCCACTGAAATCCATTCCGAATGTCTTCTATCAGTTAAAATCTTATTTAAACTGTACTCTATCCCAGGTGGATAATTCAAAGAGTGTGCTACTCAAGATAGCGACACTGTATGCAGAGCAGCTGATGAGTGATCTTACCTTGGAAGTAGGAGGTGTTGGTTATCCGGCGCACAGGCTGATACTATGTGCAAGCAGTGAAGTGTTTCAGGTACTGTGTCTACACTTGGTCAGCAGAAGGTTTTGATCTATTTAACATTTTATAGGGGTGCGATGTAAAGACAGATATATATAGTAGAGTGTATTGTCATTAGTAGTTGATAAGCATGCAGATTTTCCGATCAATCTTGCATTTTAAAGTGGGTAAAAATCATGTCAAAGATTCTATTACATACATACATATACAAGTCAAGCTAATATAGTGTGTATAAATTGCTATATAGTTGCAAATTTTTTTTTGTTACCTTGCCTGATGTTTCCGGAAATAGTCACGCTTTTTAGCGAAACAGATGTGCATTGACAAGAGCCACTACTTACTTGCTGCAAAAACGTGATCAACTACCCTTACTCCATACCAGACCAATTCATACCTGAGTCACAAAACACTTAAACCTCTTATGATTAACCTATACTTTTGCTATGTTGTAAAAGTTGATTTATATGTGAACAATATTTTCAAAAAGAATTAAATGTTTAGGTTAAAGAATCGCATAAATGAAATGGAAGAAATCGCATAATGAATCCAGAACTATATCTTGTTACCTTTTTATGTATGTCCATGAGTTTCAGTGTCTTTGTGTTTCTTTCCCACTTGAAGAAAACTAGTCACATTTAATGAAATAAAGTTTACATAATCCAAAAATAGAACTGTATGTAAAGGCTCCTACACACTATATCGCCGGCAAACCCGTCGGCAATATGTGCTGTGGTACATGCCGTAGAACGCTGTATAAAGCCACGTAACATTTCAGTTGCGACATTGGTTGATGGATGATGTCTTCAAAATCACTAATAAGTGCATAAGACACTATCACGTTAATGCTAGACACGAACTGACCTTGTATCCCCCGCGAGCTTGTCAGTTTATCCGCCGGCCATCCCCGAGGCATTTTCGGAATGGCCAGGAATGGTGGAGTGTTTACCATCTGACACGCACTACGGTCTGATGACACGCAGTGGATTCCGGGTTCGATCCCCGGCCATACAGACATCTGAATAATGAGTTTAGTTTATGTTCTGGGTCTGGGACTGTGTGTCTTCGTCTTGGTGTATGCATGGTACCCATGACACAGGAGAAAATCCTAGGATATGTGTAGAAAGCGTTTCTTTTGTGCGGTTTATTCGATGCCATAAACGCCAGACACACCTTCAGCTTGTGCCTAATATGTATAAGACTTAATAGTGTTTTCTTTTTCATGAACTTATAATTATCTTTTCAATAGATAATGCTTATGAACCGCGAGTGGAGCGAGTGGCGGGAAAGCCGCATCGTCTTACAGGAAACTCCCACAGCTGCGTCAGTCTTCCCACATTTTTTAAAGTAAGTCTAGAACCCTTTGTGGTTTGATTCTGGAGACACCACCGCTACACCTATTTCTGCCTAACAACAGAAATGTTAAGCACTGATGTATTCTAGTTTATAGGGTATAGGGTTATAAGGTAAGGGAGACATATTCGAAGCATTTCAATTTGGTCCATGTACTACCAAACCAAAGTATTTGTATCCAACCTCAGTAAGATTCTAATCTTGTCTGGGGGTGATTACAGATATCTATGAGTGGTTGTGGCCGCTCACCATCTGGTTTGCATGCCAGTGTACAAAATATGAATTCAGAGTATGTTACAAAAAATAAGTTAGTAAAGGTCTTCTGGTGTAACACTCACTACGGTTACCTGCACGCATGTCAGGCGTGATGACTATTGGCGAAAACTTAATTACAGGAAACTTATGTCCAGCAGTGGATGTGAAAGACTGTTGTATAGATATAGTTAACAATCTTGATAAAGTTAATATTACTATCTAATTGAACAAACAGTCCAATTGTTTGTTATTAGTTTAATTTCGCCTGTAAATGCAATTGAAAAAAAGATTATACATTTTCACTTTAGCGGGGCATTAGTAGTGTAATGATTGTAATAAAGTTTTGTTTTCCCAGATACTTCTACACGGGCCAAATCAAGATATCACACCAGACAGTTCTTCCGGTGCTGTCGCTTGCTGACAAATACAATGTGAAGGTTTGTTGTTTATTTATTTATGCACACACACACACACACACATTTTATAGAAAATGATATATCATAATTAGAAACTTTGTTGTCTTGTTGTTGTGTAAATAACATATTTGCTAGCCCTTATTGTCAACTAGTAGTGCCTGCGGATTTACTCGCGTTTATGAAAAAAAATAATGTAACATACCACCTACAACTGAAATTTTATACATTTAACCATTTTAACGAAAGTACACTTTTTCTAAGGAATTAGAAATTTGCGCATTCAATGTTATAAATGTAACAAAACATAAAAAAGTCCGTGAGCACGTGCGTGTGCGCGTGCATGCATACGTGCGTATGTGCGTGCATGCATACTTGGGTGCGGACGAGTGGACGTGCATACGTGCGTGCGTATGTGTGTACGCTCGTGCGTGCGTGCGTGCGGACGAGTTTATGTGCATAGGTGCATGCATGCGTCCGTGTTTGTGCATATCAAATAGACTGAAGTGATGTGTTGCACAACCTCAAATAAGTACCAATGAACCTTTCCCCCAGGATCTGGTAACGCTGTGCCTGGAGTACATGTCTGAGCACATCGCGCAGGCGGCCAAGCGCGGCTACCTCATCTCGTGGATGCAGTACACCATGGCTTGCGGGCACGACGACGTCGCTAAGGTATCAATATAAATGAAGGTGTTGCCATTACAAAACATTAATCTCAGTAACGTAGTTTATCGAAAGCACTAAAATAATGGCTTAAAGCTTATCCAAATCTAAAAGACATAAAATGAATTATTTGACGACCCGCGTGGTGGACTGGTCACCACACCGGTCTGACACGCAGTGGGTTTTAGGTTTTTTTTTCTTCTCTTTATTTGGGATAACAACAGCTTATTATCTATACAGGTTTGAATTTATATTTCTGTTATGGGTTTGGGTGTTTGTGTATCCAGTTTTTGCGTGTGTCCACAAAGGAAAAAGTCGTGGTGTGGAGCTATGAGTGAAGAAAGCGTTATTTATTTATACGGAAAAAAGTAAATTATTATTCTTTACAGTTTTTAGCTTTAACGTGACGTAAAAAATGAAAAAATCCGTTTGAAATGAAAATTTCACGAAATATCACGCCTGTCACTAGTATCTTATAACAAATTACACGAAATTTATTTCAAACGGATATGATTTTCATTTCAACAGTTTTTGTTGCTACTTAAAGACGCATCTGTGATAGACTTTAGATAGAACATCTGTTCTATATGAAGTTACTCAAAGTCTATGGGCAGAGTGACCACTTACCATCTAGCGCGTTGCACGCGCGTTAGCTACTTTACTCGTATAAAGAACTAGCTGTGCCCCGCGATTTCACCCGCTACTACATAATAAAAACAAACATAGCGTGATGTTGTATAGCCTATAGCCTTTCTCAATAAACGGACTATTCAACACAAAAATACTTTTTTATTTCGAAACAGTAGTTCCCGATATTCGCGCGTTCAACGGAACAAACTCTTCAGCTTTATAATATTAAAGTAATGAAAGTATAGACATGGAAGTGTAGATACTCGGACAAGTTATAAATAACTATGTGTACAATATGTCACGCGTGATTCTTTCCATATACAGGCGTGTCAGAACTTCGTGAAGTGGAACGTGGAGTGGGCGTGGTCGGACAACGAGCTGGCCGAGCTGGAGGGGGAGAGCCTGCTGCTGCTGCTGCAGCAGAGCGACCTCGTGTTACACAACGAGATGAGCCTCTACCAGTCAGTTGCTGCTTTTTAGAAACGTTTTCGACTAGCCAATCCTTTAAATCTACACTCTTAGACATTCGCTTCTAGCGTCAATCGCTCTGCATAATACATGGGTCAGCGTTAAGCGTCAAGAATAAATAAACATACGTTTGCCTACGCCTAGTATAAGTATATCTCCCTTACTACACACTTCAGATCAGAACACAGCAGTGCAAGTAAGTGTGACGGTCGTGCTTCCGAAGTCGAAGTACAAAGAGTCTATTATCTTAAATCGTCGTTCAAGTCTACGAAGTTTCACTGCATCTTTTGCGAAGTTAGCCGAAATATGCTCAACGCTGACGCTTGCAGCGCCAAGTGAATGTTTTGTAGTCGAATCAGTTGGGTTTTAAACACCAGAGTGCAGGTTAAATAAATTATCCACCCAAGACGTAGATTGGGGATTACACGAACTTGAGGAAATTTATATTATTCACTACAAAAGTGTACCTTTTATTTCTGTCTAAATGGCAGAAATAAAAGACACACTTTGTCCTATTTAGTAATTTAACACTTTAAGCATTGAATAAAAGATATTTAGATATTTGTAAAAAAAAACACTATCGCCAAACTGTTATCCACTTTGCAGCAAACCGAATCGAATCGCAGTTTGTTGCAATGCAAAATCCCTGTATTGTTATACAACAACAAATCATATGTGGTTCACATATGATTTGAATGTGAAAATAAAACTTATGTGCATTAACTACTGAACAAAGAAATTTCACGGTATTAATAAAAAAATAACCTGTTATCCACTGCGGGCCATACTGCAGGAAAATCTATCTTACCTTTCCCTATCGCGCGTGTTTACGCTCACACGCACGTTCTATAAACACGCGTGATACTTGAATTGAAGTATCACGCGTGTCTTTATTATCGTTCCATACGCGCACACGACGCTAAGTGACTGTAGCGAATTAAAGTAAGTCTGCGCGTGCGTGATTAAATACGCGTGACAGAAAAGAGGTCATAATAAGAGGAAAATTGTATGCGTGACAACTGTATTTTACATTTATAAAAAAAAAAAAATTAAAAAGCATTCCTCCTCCTCCTCCACAAAGCATCTCCTCCTTTACACACTTATTATAAATCCAGTGTATTTGATAATTTTAAACTTTAATTTTACTAATTTTTTCTACAGCTTCGTTGTCCGCTGGCTGGATACGCAACGCGAGAGACTGAATTCTAGCGATCTCAACGAAGCCGAGAAGAAATCGCATTTGGACTCTTTAGTAGTCGCCGTGTTCTCTCACGTGAGGTAAGTACATATTGCTATTTACAATTTGTAAATGTTATTTATTCAATGGACCCACGGTAATCCGAACTCTGCATAATCCGGCGCCCTGAGTAATCCGACACGCTTATTACTGATGATTATAACTCAAATTTTCGCCAAATCTTTACTACATAAATTTATTTTATCATTCATAATTATCTCCTAACGTAAATAAGTTTATTTATTACTGTTTGTTATGTAACATTTATAATGTTAGATTTATATTAAAATATTAGCGCTCCATTATGGTGTTTAATTAACAAATACCACTTATTGTATTGTTTATAATTATGCAATTTTATCATTTAAAAAAATGTTTGATTTTAATAGTTAGGATTAAAAGATTCGCTTATTAAATGACTAGAGGGTCTTTGTATAGATTTATTATAATCCGACTAATTCTGCCTAATAACAGCAGTGTTATGCGCTGTTGTGTTCATAAGTCATAAGTTTTTATTGCATCATGCTTACAGTAAGATCTTAATCTAGTATACAGTATAGTCTGAGTTCTGATCTGAAGAGTGTGGTAAGGGAGACATACTTTCCGAGGCATTCCATCTTAGTCATCAGGGGTAAAAACGCATCTGTGGCTAACCTTAGGTGAGACGTTGATCTTACCTAGTACCTTACATCTGTAATCAATACAGATGTCGATGGGCGGCAGTTGTCACTTACCATTAGGTAGGCGGCATGCTCGTTTGCTACTTCCATACTTTAAAAAAAATTAAATAGATGCCATTTGTGGTAGATTTCAGGTTTAAGTCCATTTCTATTTGGAAGTTGATCACAGATATCCATAGGTGGTATTCGTCGTCAAATCATTCTTGTTCCACTGCTTGGCACGGGTCTTCTCTCAAAATTAGAAAATTTTAGGCCATAGTCCACCGCGCTGGCTAAGTAGTATAAAGTGGTAGAGTTCACACATCTTTGAAAACTTTTTTTTACCAAAGAACTCTCAAGTGCATAGGTTTCACGATGTTTTCTTTACCGCAAAACAGTGATAAGCAATTAGGAATACGCACATTATTTTAGAAAAATCAACGGTACGTGCCTGGGATTCGGACCTGAGACCTCCGATTGAGTGGTCGAGTTTCAACTATATAGGCTGTATTGGTTACTTACAGTCAAATGGTTGCATGCTACTTCTATTCCATAGAAAGAAACCGGCCATGTGCGAGTCGCACTCGCGCAGGAAAGGTTCCGTACCATTATCTATAAAAAAAACGGCAAAAAGTATCACGTTCAATAGAAGCCCCCCTTAAATAGTCTTTTTTAGTACTTGTTGTAATAGAGGCAACAGAAATAAAATATCTGTGAAAATTTCAATTATCTAACTATAACCGTTCATGAGATACAACCTGGTGACAGACAAACGGACAGCGGAGTCTTAGTAACAGGGAACCGTTTTTACGTATTTAGGTACGGAACCCTAAAACACTTGTATTTGATTTGGTATGATTTCAGGTTTCCGATGATGTGCCCGAATCAGTTGGCCAAGTTGTTGCTATGTCCGCTGACACAGGAACACAAG
>MOOZ01001137.1:54701-65590 GCA_002930495.1 Cecropterus lyciades
ATTTTAATAATAAATTGTGATTATTAAATATGTAATCATGCTGGAAGGATCAACTATAATATGCCATATCCGGTGTGGGGCTATTGTGTAGTTGGTAACATATGAGAGATAGAAAGTCGCACGCTTTTTTCTTACGTAACAACTTAGATTCAACTTTAACAAATGCGTTAAGAAACTTAGATCCAAAAAAGATGGGGCATAACAATCCACAAACTTCAATCCAAAAATGTTTTCGCGTGTGCCAATTGGTATCCACAGGAAACGGCGGGCCGATGATCCACAATGAACTCACTGTGGCCATCTAAATGGGATGTAGCAAATTGTCGCGGACATTACAATACGGCTCACTTATACATGAGGCGACTTAGTCCTCGAGTGGCAACGCATCTATGATCAACTTCAGATAGAAACCCTGTTCTATATGAAGTTGCTTACAGATGTCCAGTCGCAGAGCGGCAGTACCTTACCATCGATGGACTGCATGCTCGTTTGGTACTTCAGGTAATAAAAAAAAGTGAGTGTCAGCTCCGACGCACGCCTGGAGTTTACTTCCTTAGTACGATTGTCTACAGGCAGTCAAACAGGCGCAATAAAATTAAATTTAAATTTAAATAAGTTTCATTGTTGTAAACAGCGCCATCTATGCTACGGATGAAAAAACTTGAAGTAAGTTTTAATTGTTGTAAACAGCGCCAACTATGCGACGGATGAGAAAACTTGAAGTAATATTAAATTGTTGTAAACAGCGCCATCTATACGACAGATGAAAAAGGGAAAGTTGCGCACCAAAAACGTAACGAGGTCATTTGATCACTAGATTTTATTCCTCATATTCTATACCGGACGCCATATATGAAAATCGATTCTTAAAGAGTAAACTCCAAAAAAGAAAAATACACAGCTGATCACAAGTCAGACCGAAACTCTGTTAATAAAAGTATCATCACATAATATTATAGAAGTGACGATGGATGCCTGTTACTCTTACACGCAAAAATTTCTGATTAGATTTTGATGAAGTTTGGCACAAACACTTTTATGGCCTGAAGATACCATAGTATTATCCTGGCATTTATAACGTATATACAAACTGAACACACATCTTTAAAGTAGGTATACAGTGATAAACAAATAAGTTGACGTATGCACACAACTGGAACATAATACTAACAAGTTATGGGCAAACAAGTACATAACTTTGACATTTATGCCCAGTTTTCTACTTAAGTGCATTTCCACGCACATTTGACGTGTTCTCATACATACAAACACAATAATGCATATGCGACAGGCATTATTCTTAGCAGAAACTAAGATGGAAATGGTTTTTGATATCCATGGCAGGATTTCGCGGGTTTTTGGTGTTGAAATGAAGAATTAGCTAATAACTCTATTTCTATATCTATATTTATATTAATCAGTTAAAACTAACCTACTCCTAACGTAAATTACAACTTTAAAAAATATGTAGTACATATTAGTGGAGACTTTGCTGATGTTTGTTATACCCATGTGAAAATAGTTATAAGTATTAAACATTGTATGTTTCCCAAAAATAAATAAATAAATAAAAAAAAAAACTGTTTTACCGACTGCGTCAGAAGGAGGGTGAAACAGTTATTAGGAGGGTAATGTTTTTCACTCAAAAGTATGCATGTATGTCCATTTCTTTAGCACGCGCTACAGCCCTAACACCTTGACGGATTGTGACGAATGACATATCATGTATCATTTTTTTTGCTTATTGCATGACAATATAGTATCAAATGAAAGCTAAAGGCGAAAATTTTTGAGGATGTATGCTTATTACTCTTTCACGTGAAAACTACTCCTATATAAAGAAGAAAAAAACTAGATTTGCCCCGCGGTTCCACCTGCTACTACATAAGAAGAAAACCAACAAACAAACACAGCGTAATGTTAATATACCTTCCTCAATAAATGGACTATTCAACACACAAATAATGTTTCAATTTAAACCAGTAGTTCCTGCGATTAGAGCGTTCAACCGAAACAAACTCTTATAGTATGACTAATATTTATTTTTTCTCGATAGCGAACATCGTGGTCGCAAGCACCGGCTACAGCATGGGCTGGACGGCTCCAGTCAACGTGAAGTTGGTGGACAACTCCACCAACCCCTTGGAGGAAATTCCGACCAGCGATCAGATAGCCTGGATGGGATCTTTGCTCACTGTCGGCGCTATTTTCGGTGAGTTATTTTTACCCGACTGCGTCATTTAAGTGGTAATCCTTCGTACCGATTGCGGAGAAAACTCCGCTTCGCCTCTTACTTTTAAAAAAGATTCTGCTTTGTGCGATAAGTATGTGGTACGAGAGATAAATATAAAATTTACAACTATATTATATAATATATTTAGATTTATATTATATAAATATATAATACATTTACAATTATATTATATAATATATTTAGGCAAAACGAGCACAGGTCGCCCCCCGACCAGGTAGACTGCTGACGGCAAAGGACCGGTTGAAGTGGCGCCGTTTAGGGGAGGCCTACATATGACCGGCAATAGACCTCGAAAGGCTGTTGGATAAATGGATAATACATATATGTATGAAGATAGGTAGATATGGCAGAAACCTTTCAAGAAATTCCTCCATCAACAAAATTCGTGAATAGACTTTTTGAAATGAAAGTTACTTAGAATAGTTGTGATATGAAACTCGATGAAACTAAAATACGTTATGAAAGCAGTTGCCGTCGCTACAACTAGATGGCGTTGTACCCCTTTCTGAATCACGCTATCGATTTTGCTTCGCAGCATGTATAAAGGTTCAACTTTGATATATGCGGAGATGTCCGAAGAAAAGCTACAGTGATTACTTAATCGATTTTTGAATAAGCCTAACTTGCCTTGAAAAAGTCTTAATTGCCTTATGCTTTATTATTTATTATTATTAAATTTTACATCTGCCGTGTGTAAATTGCACACACATATACTTTTTTTGCGTGTCTAATTAGGATAGACCTCTTAATCAAGCTGTGTATCCACCAGATTACGCAGATGGACACCTCGATAAGATATACTGATAGGGTAATGCACTACTCCGAAATTTTATTCACAGAGATAACAAGCTATGTTATCTCTGTGAATTATAAGTTTTTTAATGAAATATTTTATATTTCATTAAAAAACTGTCTAGTTACAAGGATTATAACGTTTTCCGATAACAAAACTGTTGACTAGATAATATACACCAAATCCAATTATACTATTCACTAATACTAATCATTATCTTTTTGATATTCACCGCTGTACATAGGCCTGCATTTACTGACGTCGCTCTGAACATTTTGAATCCAACGTTTTCCACATCTATTTCGGACAAATAGCCTAAAACAGCCTACACTCTCTACTAAATGGCGCCGTTCGACTATATTTCTGGATAATATTCAGCTTTCTAACATACATTTAGGCAAAGGAATTAAGCTAGTTGGTTACCACATGTTTATGGGAAACAAATAGATATAGAAATAGACTATACATATCTATTTAAATCTTTGTCAATTTTCTTATCTTATATTATTTTAATACTCAACTAGGACCATTCATTGGAGGCCTGGCCGCGTCGAAGATCGGGAGGAAGTGGGGGCTGATGACGTCTTCGATCCCCCTCTTCCTTGGCTGGATTATGACAGTGGTAGCCAAAAACATGAGCTACTTGTTTGCGGGCAGGATCCTATGGGGCGTGGCTGTAGGCATGATCTTCACCATATCACCTATGTACTGCGCTGAGATTGCTACGGTAAGATAAATATAATTAAGAGAGAAGGAAGGGAAAAAGAAGGAAAAGAGTAGGGTATGAAGGAATGAAGAAAGATAGTAGGTGGAAGAGAGAGAATTAATGAAAGCGGTATAGATAAATCAAGTTTAAAAAAATGTGGCGCGTAACAGAAAAATGTGACGCGTAACAGAAAAATAAGATCATTTAAAAAATATAATATGACAATAATAGCATTTCGTTTTTAATATAGCACCTTCAGATAACATACCAGTTTTAAAAACACACCAGCCATGACTTACATATGAATTTAGTGCTCGAAATATACATTCTGATACAATTATTTTATCTATTGCCAATTATAAAACAATGTAGCACTATCCGTTATTGTCATACGGGAACATTGTACCTAGTGGCCGGGCTACATTAGTTTCATTTTTTGTACAAATATGGCACAGTGAAAACATCAGGGACCGAACTCAAAATTTTGGCAATTTGAGGTAAATATTTGAAACTATGAACAGGAAATTAAAAAGAGGTTTTAGTGATGGAAAAGGATAAACATAATTGTTACGTCCCTTTAATACCCGCGTGTTTTAAAAATTCTCCCTATATGCGAACATTATTTTGTTATTTAATACAAAATACAAATTTCGCATTAGGTTCCTTTCATTTTCACTGTACGATAAAAGCAAGATATTTAGAAAACTACGATCGAAAAAGCGCGATTCTGTGAGGATCGTTTGGTGTCATATCCAGTTATGGAAAGGTGCCACAAGAAAAAAGTTGCAGATTAAGTGTTAAATTCAACTTTGTCACATTTTTTGTGGATTACAGCTGACTTAAATATGAGGTGACCATCATATTGCTCAGAAGTGGGCAATACATCTGTTGTAAGAACGTAGATTGATTTAACCTAATAACCACACTTATTTCTGTCTAATAGCAGCAGTGTTAAGCGTTACTGTGTAATCTAAAGAGTAGAGAGAGAGGGAGGCAAACTTAGCTAAGCTACCATACTAACCTTAGCTATGAATGACCTTATCTAAGAATCTTCATCTTCTTCACCCTTATATTCTTCACCCAGGACGAAGTGCGAGGCGCGTTGGGCTCGTACCTACAAATGTTCATCACCGTGGGCTTCCTTCTAATCTACGGAATGGGACCATTCGTGTCATACTATGTGATATCTTACGTCGGCATCGTGTTCGTCGCTGTCTTCTGTGTGGCGTTCTTCTTCATGCCTGAGTCGCCTACTTATTTCTTGTTGAAGAGTGAGTATGGCAATGCCCTTATTATGTTATGCTGTGCATGCCTCCGACTCCGGAGGCATCATTGTCACACCTATTACTGCGCATAACAGCAGTGTAGCGCTGGTGAGTTCTGGTTTGAAGGTTATGAGACAGACACTCCCATGAGGTGTTCCAACTTAGTCTTTAAGGATAGCAGCGCATCTGTGGTTGATCTCAGATAATACTTCTAATTGTAGTTACTTACATTTTCCATGTACGTGTGGTAACTTACCACTATCTATATCGGAACATGGTTTTAGTTCTAGCATGGTAAAATAGTAGTCAACAGGAGTGGCAATGCATGTGTAGTCGACCCAAGATAGGTTTTATATGCAATCTTTGTTGACAATGATTACAAATGACAATAGACGGTCAATGACCATCACGCGTTACAGTAGCAGCCCATAAGCTATCAGCTATAAATCACAAAAAAACTAC
Source organism: Cecropterus lyciades (assembly GCA_002930495.1). Lineage (NCBI taxonomy): Eukaryota > Metazoa > Arthropoda > Insecta > Lepidoptera > Hesperiidae > Cecropterus > Cecropterus lyciades. The sequence continues at coordinate 60,182 of MOOZ01001137.1, forward strand.
TAGTATTCACCCATCCGTCTCCCGACCGCGTCCAACGTTATTTAATTTTGTAGATTGGTTAATCTTAAGGTATAATAATTATATAATTATAAGTAGTATTATGATTATTAATGATTTATTTTTGGTCAGATGATCGAGAAGCGGCCGCCGCATGTCTGTGTACCCTGAGGGGGAAGTCCCGCGCCGGGGTAGAGGCGGAGCTCAGCAAGATCGAAATCGACGTCAAGGCCTCGATGGAGAAGACTGCTACGGTGAGATCTTAAACAGTGCATGTAATGTGTTTCAATGGGTTTATATAAGGAGGTCTGGGGTCTGCCCTTAACCGTAAGCCAGTAATAATATTTTTTTAACAAGCAGATCATTTTAGAAAAATCTGTTTGTGGGAATATCAGTAGCCTGGAATTCGTACCTTATTTGAGAAGCCGAGTTTCAAAAATCAGGCTATTACACGTCTGCGTTGATATCAGCAGCAACATACGCCTTCCTAACCTAACCACCATGAAAGGAAATATAGCCCGGTCAAATTACCCCAAAAACACGATAACGTTACAAAAATGCACATAGAACTAAAAATTTGTACAAATGTATTATAAATGAAATGTAACAAGTACCCATAAATAACATATCTGCAAAATAAAATTTTAAGGTCAATTGTCGCAAATTTGCGTTAAATAATTTTATTTAATCGATACTTTTAAAGCCTGACCTGAACTGTATCAGATCGGAAGAAAAATGAAAACTATAAAGCATAGTAACACAGCAACACGAAATACAGGCAAATTCTCTCAGTCTCTAAAGTAAGTACGTACGTACGACCTAATAAGATTGGTGAGACTTATCAATAAACTGGACGACTTGCCTGATCTTGGCGGATTTAATGCAAATCCTAAATCATCCAAGTGATAATGTCAAAAAACCGGTTTAGTATGACTCGATAACAATTCTATTTTTAACTATTCAAATAAATTTTAAAGCAAATTCAATATCGGTGATTTAAATGTGGCTCAAAAGACTATTTACTTATGCATGAATTAAACATAACAAGCACTAAAGCAGGATACTGGAGCTAGCTTTTAATTTCCATGTTGAAACGAAATAGTGTAAGACAGAAAAAAATAACAACCTAAATATATATAGATGATTACAAAGAAAAAAGACGAACTCGCTAATTTTTTGCTGGATTTTCTGAAACTGGATCAGTTAACGTGTCACGATCCGGTGGGAGTGTAAGAAAGAGTATAATATAGTAACTAAAAAATTAACAATTTGTAAATGCCTCCGTAAGTCTGAAAATAAAGACATTTTATTTCATTTCTAATCTTCTAAGTAACGGTCATATTTCAATCCAGTGGTGATGTAAGAAAAAAATCTCGGAGGCAGTGATGAGGACCAACAGAAGTGAAAACTTAAAAAAAAAACACATCATAATACAAAAATAACGCACGGAGGTATATCTATGTAGATATATACACAGTATACATATAGCTCATGGAGAGCGTTCGGTGACGATGATTTTTGTTCACCCAAAAAGTGCTCAATGCGCCATTGAAGTTTTCACTTCGAAATAGTGTACGTGACCTTAATTGAATGTATAGACCTCAAGACTACTCAAACTAATACATTTCTTTTCATTTCAAATATTTACACAATAATCTTTGTTCAGGTGATGGACATCTTCAAGGGTGGCAACTTCAAAGCGTTCTACATCTCTTGCGCTTTAGTCCTGTTCCAACAGTTCTCTGGTATCAACGCCGTTTTGTTCTACATGACGGACATCTTCAAGAAGGCCGGAACCACCCTCGACCCCGCCATCGCCACTATCATCATCGGTGCTGTGCAGGTGACGTATCTACTGATCTTCCACGTTACAAGTGCCCTTAGTACAAATTTGTAACATTTCCTTCAAATGATCATTGTTTACGTTTTTGTCCGTACCGTAATGTGTATTGCACGTTTACATTTTCGAAAATATTAATGTATTATAATAATAAACACGTATGAATGCAATTTTATTTGATTTAATTTAAAGTTGAATAAACAATGTTTGTCAAAAATTGCTCTAACTACGCTGTGGCTAATGGCGCTTTCGTTTTAATTATTCTAAGTTCATTCATCAAAAAGATAATGTAAAAACAAAAAAAATGTTAATTTTTGTTCTTCTGTAAAATTAGCGTGTTTGTGTTTTGTTATTATTCATGCAAAGAAATGTTTTTTTAGCTTTGTGTCATGAAAACTGTTATCAAATTGTTTGTGTCATCAAGAACATTCCAAGACCATTATTTTGATAGTATATTTTTTCCACAGCTGGTGGCTTCCTTCATCACCCCCCTCGTGGTGGACAGGCTAGGAAGGCGTTTATTGCTGCTGGTTTCATCGTGTGGTACCGCTATTGGTTTGGTAAGTACAGTATTAAGATGATTTAATTTATTTATGTGCCGCGCAGTTTTCAATCAAATCTAATTTGTTTATGTGTTGTGTGGTGTGTGTGTGAATAGCAACACTCTCTCTTTTCGTGAGTGCAGTAAGAGACACAATCTAGAAGATGGGCAGCAACGTCTTCCTGTCTAACATTAACACTCAGTGCGGTCACCAGAAGCCTCCATTCGGGAAGACTTATGGTCCAGCAGTGTAACTCAAAGGGATTATTCATGGGTGGATGGATTATATTTCATGAATAATTTAGATGACGCGCGTAGTAAGTACTTCATATAGAATAGGGTGTATATCTGAAATCACAGGCACGTTGCTGCTCCGAAGGATAAGATGGTCGATTCATATAAACGTGGGCCGGTGACCACACTGCTTCGAAACGCAAATTTTATTATAATTGACAAGAATATAATTGAATTCTTTAGTTTTTAGTATGGGTAGAAACCCTAGTCGTGAGTACCCGTTATGATGTAGAAATTCTACGATATTAGGTATTACTCAAAAGAACATGTAAAAAGTGAGGAAATCATTTGTAAGGTGCCAGTGTCCGTTGTGTTTCGACTCCAAAAGCATCACCGCTATATCTTTTCTGCCAGATAACAACAGTATTGAAGGCTGATGTACATACTTATAGGAGGCATTCCAACTTAGTCCTCGGAGGCGAAAAGTATACAGATGCATTTGATCACAATGTCAACTTCCAGTAGGTCCGAACAGACAGACCACAGATGCATAAGATAACTAAGATTCGTTATCAAGGGTTGATCACAGCAATCAATGAGCATTAATGGCTTACCATCAAGTGGACTTCCTCTTTTGCTACTTCTATTACGAAATAACAAAAAAATGAATTTATTGTCCCTCAAGATCTTACTCGGCATGTTCTTCCTGCTCGTCGAAACTGAGAGCGACGTGGTCTCGAAGATCAGCTTCCTGCCCATCCTCTCATTGGTGCTGTTCATCGTGACGTACTGCTGGGGTCTGGGTCCGCTGCCGTGGGCGGTCATGAGCGAGCTCTTCCCGATTGAGGTCAAGGCTGTCGCGTCACCCATCGCGACAGCGCTCTGTTGGTTCGTGTCCTTCCTCGTCACCAGGTAAGTTTGCGAGTTTCTGTTTAAGGTTCGGTACCCAAAGTATAAAAACGCGACCCTATTAGTAGGAATCCGTTGTCTGTCTGTCCGTCTGTCTGACACCAGGCAAGACAGACAAATGCTAAAAACAGAATAAAATACGTATTTAAGAGGGGCTCCTGTACAACAAACGTGATTTTTTTAACTTAACTAGCTAAAGTGCTCGTGCTTCGCTACAGGACATAAAAATCGTCGCCATCTTTAAATAATGTAAAATATCGAAATCAAAATTATCCTGTAAGTTGATCAGGTAAATTAGCAACATCCATGCAAAATTTTATGTAAATCGAACCAGTGATTCTTGCGTGATTGAGTAACAAACAGAAACACAGGCAGACACCATCTGCGCGGGTTCGCCACTCACTTGTCCGGTTTTTCTCTTTTCAACTGTCGGCTTTTTTGACGTGAACTATTAACTATTAAGTATCGGAACTATTAAGTATCGGAACTATTAAGTATCGAACAAAACCAAGCGAGCTGCGGTATTAGTTCGACTTAGTGCGGTGTACTGTTCGTAGATGGCTCTATTTTCATTATGTTATATATTTAGTTCCTGTCGTAATCTTGTCTTTTATGCATATTACTTGAACGAACACGATGTTTCACATCTGCCAGGCGTGATGGCTATTTTTTTGTAACAGTCAATTTATTTTAACGTGTCGATCAGATACTTCGAGTCGATCGCGGTGGCACTGGGCACGTACGTCGCGTTCTGGATCTTCGCCGTGTTCTGTGTCATCGCGTTCTTCTTCACGCTGTTCATCGTCCCCGAGACCAAGGGCAAGAGCTTCCAGGAGATCCAGGATATGCTGGCTGGCAGGTGGGTACCATTTTATTATAAACACACTTAACTACACTAGCACACATAACCCCACACTAGGTTTTTCCCCTGTGTCGTGAATACCATGGACACACAAAGTCGAATCCACAAACACTAACAAACCACAAAGACCCAGAACAGAATCTAAACTCATCATTCAGACCGGTATGGTGACCTCTCCATCACGCAGGTCGTCAAAAAAGGTGGGAGAATTCTTTGCTTTTCGACTCCAGAGGCATTACCACCACACCCGTTTTCACGTAATAACAGCAATGTTTTGCACCACTGTGTTCTGGTCTGAAGGGGGTGGGAAGAGAGTCATACTTATCTGAGGTCCTCAGGGTAGAAACGCATCTGTGGCTAACCTCATTTAAGACTGATCTTATCTGGTGTTAATTATAGATGTCAATTAAACATATATAGCGTTGGTCCCCACCCATTTATAAGTTTATGTTAGCAAACAAAAATAGGTGAAATCTAAATAGTCTTTAACATTTGTGTGTCAGCAACCAAAAAAAAGTCGCCAGATCTAAATGCCACCCCTTAAATGGGTCCCCGGGGCTGCAAGTCGATATTCACGATTTTCCTACAAAAAAGGCAGATAAAACTGATTTTGCTACTCCCCAAAACATGCCACCCGGAAAAGGCACCCGAGACCATGGCCCCCTAACCCCACCCCCTCCCACGTCACTGATTATCACCATTATCAAGATCATCAATCATTTAGTCTTACTTAGTACGCACTGGTATCTCAAAATGCGAACAGTTTAAGCCAAAGTCAACAAAATTGATCCAGTGCAGATTACTAGAGTTTGCTAGCGATGAATCCGATATGTCGGAGATATCTGGTGTTTTCGACATATCGCACAATGAAATAGGACCGAACTTTTTTTTAACTTGTTTATTGCATTAACTTTATTATCACGCTGAAGTAGTAAACGAGCATGCAGTACATCTGCTGGTAAGTGGTCGCCGCATATAAGTATAAGTAAGCCGTCAACCACACCCTCCCAGCGTATCACAAAACTG
>MOOZ01001137.1:177247-188759 GCA_002930495.1 Cecropterus lyciades
AAGGTTTCTACCACAATCGAAGTCATCGTTCTTATTATCAGCCCGTTTCAGTCTAATTCTGACAAAGGCCTCCCTATGCGCACCACTGGGCCCGATCTTCGGTTCCCCTTATCCAGTTACTTCCCGCCACCCGGCGCAGAGGGTCGCGCCACCGAGCGGGAGGGCATCCCACGCTACGTTTACCCAGACGCGGTCTCCACTCTAACAACTGTTTACTCCAGCGATTGTCGGTTGTACGGCAGTTGTGACCGGCCCATTGCACTTTAGCTTGCAGAACTTTTGAGCTATGTCGGTGGCTTTGGTCCTCATACGTATTTCTTCGAGAGGGAGACATCGAGCGTAACTCTCTCGATTGCTCGCTAAGCGACTTTAAGCTTCGTACCAGTCCTACGGTTACTGCCCACATCTGGGCTCCGCAACTCATGACCGGTAGGACACACTGATCGAAGACCTTGGTCTTCAAGCTTTAGGGAATAGGCAATGAGAAGATATGAAGAAGTTTCCCGAATTCGAAGTATGTGGGAGTAATTGTGACCATGTGATAATTTTAGCGGAGACTTACATATGAGGCAACCATCTTAGTCCTCAAGAGTGGCGACGCATCTGTGATCGGATTCAAGTAAACCCCTATATGTTGTATGTACCCCTGTTCTATATGAATTTGCTTTCAGATCTGGACGGCACTAATTACCTCCATTCAGGTGGACTCAATGCTCGTCCGCTAATTCGATTCTATAGATTAATTATACTAAGAAACTAATTATAAAATTATTAGGCGTCTCTACAGCAATAAAAATGTTCCTTACGCACGATCCGTTCCTCTGTGCGATCGTGCACGACTTACGGTAATATAAGGAGTAATACTTAATGACATGTACATGGTGCACATCTATTGAAGATTTACAATGCTTATGGATGCCTTATGGATGAATGGATGTAATAAATACATAATTAAGAAGATGATGCGAAATTATACACGTTGTAGGAACTATTTGTGTGTGATAATATTGTGATTTCTATTGTCTTTTTCAGATACTATGAGTTTAATGTCACGATAAAAATACTTCAAAAACCGTTAAAAATTTACTTTACGGTCCAGTCAATCCTTGTATCAACTTAACCGATTTTGGTAGTATTTCTGAAATAAATATCATGTTTTGTACGGGATGACATACATATATGTAGGTACGTAATATGCCAGGAGAAGAGTATTATAATATGTTAAAAACAAAATATGAACTAAAAAAACGATTATCACGATAAAATACCGGTTTCCTAAAATCGGTAAAGCCTACAAGTGGTACAACCATTTGTGTCACGTCCGCTCGAGAGTAAATCGAATTAGGGATGGAGGGTTATGTGATATCGATAAAAATGGAAAAATACGTGCGAATTTTTGCAAAGAATATGTTAGAGTATGTTTAATTCAGTTAGAGTCTACATAATATACAGAGTTTACATAATAAATTCGTTAGTAAATACTTAAATAATTCTTAAGTTTGTTAAGACTACACACTTAAGAACTTTTAACAAAATCAGTCCATCTAAATTTATCGACACAATAAATTAAAAAAAAAAAAAAAACAGATTTTAAAATTTTAAATTACGCTNNAGTTATTTTATTGATTTTTGAGCGAAAAGTTAATATTTTTTCCCAAATGTAATAGATATAATTATTACGATATCTACAAAATATATAACCTACCTACCCTTTATATATCATATAAAAAATTCAAACGAGCACGCATTTCATTTGACGGTAAGTGGTCACTGCCAACCATGAACATCTTTAATCATGCCCTGATAAGATCAGAATCTGAGATAAGATAAGATTACTTGATAAGTTGACCTGAGGTTGGCAACGGATCATTTGCTATAACTGAGGCAGCCTGAGGACTAAGTTGGAAAGCGTCAGATAAGTATGTCTTACCAAACAAACAAACTTAAAAGTTAAAAAACATCGATAGAAATAGCCATCAGACATCCTTATTTAGGGGAGGCTGGGGTGAACGGAGGGCGGTTCGATCGATGCGCCCTCTGGCTGATGCAACATCCCCAATGTTTTGCCAACACTTTGACGTCACGAAGCTCGAAGACAATCGTTGGATTAAGAGATGGTAAAATAAAATAAATAAAAAATCACACAACGCTTTTTTATAAATCCGACATATGAAGTTAATCTGTGGTAAAATCATAATAATTATAGTTTATTGTGCCCATAAAATAATAAATAATATTTATTTATCTCTAAACAGAGATTGCTTTAAAATAATCTTATGGTGCGTTAAAGTGAGAGTAAATAGAAAGATAAAGTTTAGTGCAAAGAAGAAATTATGATTTTTTAAATTAATCCGACACGATAATGACGATAAGATATTCAAATCTAGCGTTGCAGTAGACGTTTGATTTTAATATATTTTATAAGAATAAAGTAGCTACGAGCATACAGCACAGCTGATGGTAAATGACCATCCGTCCATGAATATCAACTTCATACTGAACAGGGGTTCTGAATCCGATCCTAATGCGTTGCCATTCCTGAAAACTATGATACGTCGCCTCAAATTTAATTTTATCCTTCGTATAATAAAATGAAACCATAGAAAATAGCAGCGTCTCAATTTAGCAGCTATTTGTATCAACAGATAATCAATTCCATTAATGATCATTGCTAATGAACTGGGAGCTAAATATCTTTCTTGGAACTCTAGATTAGAGGCGAAGGCATTGAATGGATACTAAGTATATAAGTAAAATTAAACCGTTTGCTTGTAACTTCAAAATATATCTCATTTTGTAAAGCCTGTGTAAAATTTTATCAGTTTCTCCAATCGGAAAGCTCTTGGAAATTACTAAGCCGATTTGAACGAAATTTTCATGCTAAAATACTTTCTTTTCTCTACAGAGGTAAAATACTTCACAGGGAACAACTGCATATTTAAAGTTTAGAATATGAAGACTTCTGCATTTAGACTGTATTTATAGCCTTAACCTGTCGCGCGGGTTTATGGACCTGGACGCGTGCGTATGCCAATACTTTCTGTTCTCGGTCGCGAGGGGACTACAGTGAGTTAATTCAAGTATACGGGTGGGACACGCGTGTGGGGGTTATCCCGCGTGACAGGAAAATCCCTCACAAATTACACTTGTTTATAATATATGAAACATTACCTTTACATTACTAAATATAAAATTAAAATAAAAACGATGTTATATTGAAATGAAACAAAATTATTTATTTTTATAGATGTGTGTATGGTAGATTATTATCTACCAGTAGGTATTCATAATTTGTTTTCATCTTTAAAAAAAATACTTTTAAAATTATGGATATTAATTTTCGACGTGTGACGATGTGTAATTACACGCGTGCTTTTTGGATTAAGGCATCTGAATAAAAAAATTAAATACATATATATACAAGAAAGCGGGCGAAGCCGGGTGATGTAGCTACTTATGGGAGTAAATTATGCTATTATTACTCTTTTATGGCGCTTATTATGTACATATTGTAATCAGTGTTGCGTCACGCGAAATATGGTTAAATTTACTTTCTTATTATCACAAATAGTTGGTAATTTTATTTTAAAATTTTAGCTTAACAATTTTTGGTTTTATAACGCCTATGTTACTAGAGCTGACAATTGCCTTCAAAGGATACCTGTAATTAATCACAAGTCCGGAATCCGAATTAAAGTCCCCACTGAGACTGGCTACTAATGCAACCCTTAAGTCATACTACCACGTGCTCATAGAAGCAGTATTGGGCGCTGCTGTGCTGCTGAAGGGTGTAACAACCTAATATGGCAAAGACACGAACCGCGCGAACTTAGCTCGTAAAGAATCTGTGAAGGATCCCACGTGCAATTCCAATAATTGAAGGGTTGATTGCAGATTATTAGCGGTTATTTCATTTTCGTTAAAGAAATTATAAGATTTACGCTTTACGCGCTTAAGATTTACGATTTAATTTCCAAAAACGTGTAACATAAATTTAAATTTAGAACTTAATAGAGTTTCCGTCGTGTATAAGTTTTTTTATTGGTATGATATGCTTACGATTATGACCTTTACGGAAAAAATAATTACATTCATTCTTTTTTTTTTGAAGAAAATTTAAATAAATTTAACTATAACATTATTACTTTAAATATGTGATAATCATATTAAGGAATTTATTCATCTTTGTAGACCCATCCAGAAATAAAAGTAAATATTAAGCAATCGGTGACTACTTCCTTGTATGGCGGAACGTATTTACATAAACGTCATTACATTAATAAAATTTGTATTAATATGGCAAATAATTTAAATTTACGATTACTTTCAAGAATAAAAAAGCGGTTGTTGCAAAACTCGTCTTAATGTCAAGGGTCAATCATACAATAATTATCGTGAAATTACTAAAAAATAATAAAACATATATTATTTACGTACATTTTGTCGATTTTTGGACTTTCCGATTTATTCACTAAACACGTTTTTATTTTCAAAAGTCACTACACTTGTTCCCGCGTTTTCGAACGGAGCGACCAAGCCCGCCAACTCTGTCCGCGAGACTGCCGTGCGCCAATTATGAGCGAGATGGAACATAGTATGTGTGTACGAGTAATAGAGACATATATATGTATTGACCACGAAGGGTGAAATGGGGTTGAAAGCCTAAAAGGTATTTTTGGCCGTTTTCTCTTTCAGATCGTAACCGGGATCTCTTTGGGATGTTTTAGTGTTGCTGCGTAATTTATTACATTTATTAATAGTCTGGAGTATTTAAGTACAAATTAATACTTAACATCACTCATATAATAATTCCATAGCAAGACATTCCTATCTGGGGATATACGTAGTCTTAATGAGGCGGAAGTCCAAGAAACTAAGGCAACTAGTTTACTTAATATTAAAAAAAAATACGGGCTTTTTCCGCCCGCTTGAATTATGTACGCGGTGAGTATACAATGCGTTAAACCAGGCCATAAACTATCTGTGCCAAATTTCATCGCAATACAATCAGTATATGCGTGAAAGAGTAACAAACACACATACATCCTCACAAAGTTTCGCATTTATAATATTAGTAAATTTTAATTATATTGTTTAACCCTTCCACCCCCCTTCATATACAATGGTAACGGGCATTCTCTTCTCTCAAAGTAAAACGAATAAAAGAGTACAGCTAAGTTAATTAAGAAACTTCTACGCATGTTGGTGTGAGTTTTCTCACGATGGGTTGAAGAATCAGCGGTGTGTCCTTCAGATTTGAATCCTGTATAAACTTATATAGTAATAAATACTTTTTATGTATTATGTAAAATACTGGTTTATTAGTGAATATTATGCTAAACACCTAATATTATTCAGGTTTATTTGCAAGTCACGGTCTGTATGGGGTCTGTAAAATTTATTCCAGTTGAATATGACCTGTTCAAATTATGATATCCGGGTTATTACGCAATCTTCATATATCACATGCATACTTAATTTTATTGATTACTATCAAGGTTGTAACCAGGATTTTCCTTCCCGATATGAAAAAAGTGAACGTTATCAAAATGTACCTAATTTATGTGTCGCTGTCGCAAAATAATACATAATACTGTTTTTTTAATAAATTATTTTTAATAAATGTTTATTATTGTCATAGACTTATGCTAGGAAGCGCATTTTTAATTTTGTTCTCAGGAACATCTTTATGTTGCGACCCATTTCCCTAGAAGACGGCATTTAAACCCACGCTACGCCTCTGCAGGTGACAAAAGCTATTTTTAACATCCTAAACTACCCCTTTCGCAACAGCTATTGACAATAGTCTGTCAATATCTAAACTCTCTCTCTCTCTCTCTCTCTCTCTCTCTAAAATTGAGTAAATCGAACAGGAATATATAAGAATATTGCTTTTTTTATAGTTATGTGCAAAAACGCACATAATTTACAAAGATTAAGGAAGTCTTAATGTCTTACCGTATCAATATGGTACAACGATGCTATTAATCCTATCCTAGGTTAACATTAATACGCCCACAGCGAAATATATAAAGTAACACGTGTAAATTTATTGTGATTAAATTAGTAAGAATTAAAAAAATGATAATAAAATATTGGAATTGACCTAACATAAGCCGCTTAATTAATAAATAATGTAGGGCAACAAAAATTTATTACACTAATAAAACAGAGTTGCGATTTTAAACAAAACAGCTTGTATTTCTTTCAACGTCTTTACCTTTGTCCCTGGATGAATCCTATCCTAAACTATCCATCAAGTTGAACCTAAAAGCTCAACTAGGTCAAACAGTGAACAGCAACAGCAAATAAACCTGTTCTTTTGATAGTTGAACCCTAAGATACAATTGCATGGCGAAATAGGATTAAATATTTTTAATAATATGAACATAATAAAAAAAAAATATGATAGTATTTTTGTTTCGCTTTTTTGTAAATGTGTACATTATATAAATACTATATTTTCTTTCAATTTTGTTTAGATAATTGTAAATATTGTTTAATAAAAATCTAAACGCGTGTCATTATTATTTGAACATAATAAATGTTCAAATAATAATGACACGCGAATGACAAATGACACTTTTTTATACTACTACCGAATCGGAGCATTAAATAACACATGGCTGTTTCTCAATAAACTTGCTGAATTAATAAATTAAATTTAAAATGAAATTTGACAATTCAATGACAGTGACAACTGACAACCTGACAGTGACATAACATAACAATCAGCTGATACAAAACCTAACCTAATAGTAAATAAAAGACTATAAAACATTCCATTATGGTATACTCAAAACGTATCTTAATACTGTACGGTAGCCAGACATTCACCGCGCAGGAGATCGCCGAACGAATATGGCGGAGTACCAAAATTTTAGGGTTCAGTGGTCCCGTGCAAGCCATGGACGACTATCCCATAATAGAGCTTCGGAATGAGGAGTTCGTTATATTTGTTAGTGCTACGACCGGACAAGGGGAGGTTCCGGATAATATGAAGAAGTTCTGGAGGTTTTTATTACGACGGAACCTGCCTGGCAACTGTTTAGTGAAGATGAAGTTTGGGGTCCTCGCGTTGGGTGACTCGTCGTACAGCAAGTTCAATTTCGCGGGAAAGATGCTTCATAAACGCCTGGCGCAACTAGGCGCAGAGCCGTTGCTCAATATTGGTTAGTGGTTTTAATATATTATTTCAAGAACAAACTATTTGACTGGGAAAATCAGTCACATATTGCAAGGTCAGAATAAAAGGGACCTTAAGAACCTAAAAAAAGCGAAATTTCCATTTTGCGGAAATAACAAAATTGTCTGCATATTGTGTAGATTTCGAAAGCCCTATTTAATTCACCATTTTTAGTTCTATTCCTTTTGTACTTACTGTGCAATTGTCAACCTATTTCACAAGTATATAAAGGCAATATATGGAGCAGTATGTTTTAGAGGGATGACAACAGACCACTTAATTTTGTATGAACTGAAAATATCGGAAGGTACTGCTGAAAACATTCTTATATTTGCCTTGCGTTCAAACTGTTGTCAACAACTGCTCTATACCAACAAAGTTATATAATTTTTCAGGACTCTGTGATTATCAGCATGATTTGGGCCATGATGCAGTGGCAATACCCTGGTTGAAGGAGTATTTCAACAATCTCAAATCCTATTTCCCACAAATACAGACGGACGACTTGAAGACTGATTTTGTACCTAGATGGAAGGTGTCTTTAATAAAAGATAATGGAGTCATAGAGAGTTGTTTGAAAAAAGATATTTATTACGAAACTGGCTGGAAGGATCCGTTTATCAATGCTGTTTGTTTGGAATTAGAAAAAAATAAGCATACCACAGATGAAAATCATTTTCAAGTAAGCAGACTATCTTTTTTACTTTCATTTTCTTTTTTTAACAACAAGTGCATGTATTTCTGAATGATCAGAAAGATTGAAAGAGGTTGAAGCTACTATTTAACAAAATATTAACTTCCATCTCTTGATAGTTGTAATCGAACCCATTCAAGTTTTACTTGAAGTTGGACACAGATGCAGTGCTACCCGTGAGGTCTATGGTCTAATTTCACATTTGTGATTTTTTTTTATGAGATTGGATTAGCATAAGAGTATACAGAGCATACATTTATCAGATGATAAATTTTCTATCAAAGAGTAAATTATTCAGTTTAGAACTCAATAGCTCTTTATATTTTTTAATAAGATTAAAGTGGTAAATGAATATAGAGCCTATCAGATGGTAAGTGGTCACTGCCCGTCATGTACATGTGTAATCTTCTCCATATAGAACAAGAAATCAAGCTTAGACTAATCACAGATGCGTTGCCATTCTTTCGGAATATGATGGTTTATATTGCTGCTTTTCATGAATAATGGAGAGCAAATTAAAAATTAAACAATTATTTTCGGTTTTATCTCTTTAATGAATAAAATTAATATAGTAAAAATTAAAAAGCCATAAACTACAGTGTAGAGATTTCGATTATAAAACAATGAAATATGTAGGTGGAAACACATAAAACTGTATCTGTAACTTAAAAATTAATGAATTTAGAATTTTTTACTTATTCATGCTAAGCAGGATGTAGGTATGACTAAACAGATCTAATATAAATACCCCATTAGCAGAGGTTTATGTCGGTCATTGAAGCGGGAAGTTAAAACGCAGATAAATGGATGACATTAATTTTAATTTTGTGGTTTGCAGGATGTCAGATTAATGACATTTAAAACAATTAGTGATGAAAAAATAGAATACAGTCCTGGAGACATTTTTAATATTAGACCTAGGAATTGTAAGGAAGATGTAGAAGACCTATTCAGTATATTTGAAGCCCATAATATTGACATTAAGCCACATTACAGATTGAGAGTCGAAAAGCACTATGATGGTATGTTATACTTTGTAAAGTAATAATACAATAATTTAAATCGAATACCGCATTTACACATTCGTCCAAGTAACGAAGCAAATAGCGAGTTGACAAACGGCACGAATATGTAAACAGTCATACGCCTCTCACTTTATAAGCATGATCAATGGAGTCTTGTGTCGAAGTGAATTAGTGTTTATGCATTTGCAAATATATAAACGGTCACTCGTGCCAACCTAAAGCCAGGCCAGAACATATCGTCGAATGTCGAGGCGTATTACAGCACGCATGTGTAAATGCATTTTAAATAGTCGTGCAAACATATTGTAGGTATCTGGAACGTAGCATGATTTCAACGGCTTAAAGTGAACGCATTCATAAATCGCGTTCAGATACTTCAATGTTCTTACATTTTATGTATTGTGCCATAGCAGATACATTATTTTTCGTAAAAATTAAACAATCAAATATGTGGAACACTATGTAATTTTTAATATTGATACATTTATTAATAATATGATTACATTATTTTCTATATTCATTATTTTTATAATTACAAAGAATAAACGAATTGCAACATCAAAACGTGTACGTCAAAAAACATGCCGTGAAAAAGACATTGACGTTTGTCAATTGTACGTCGAAGCAATACATTTGAATTAAGTTCCATGTGCGAATTTACGTGTAAATAAAACAAATTTTTTAAATAAAAATGCTGCGACGGCAGGCGCGTTTGCGCCGCGAGTATTTATATAGGAAATCAGTTGAAGACAAACAGAAAAGCATTCAAGCCAAGAAGGATCAGTTGAAAAAGTGCTTGGAGGGAAACATTCCGATACATGGTGATTTGAGGAAGGAAGCTCTCGCTTTGCAAAAGAGAATCGAGTTCGAAGATAAAGGTAAGTTCTTTTTTTATTAAGATTGAAGTATTTTTGTATCGTGATATTGATAGATGGATGAAATTATTACAATAAAACATAACCTCAATTCGTAAGCGACCGTGTTTATCCGTCAGTTTAAAGATCTGTTATTTTTTTAGAGCAGTTTGGTCCCTGTGCGTAGTGTTTCAATTTGTACTCTCTTGAATACCTAAATTTTAATGAAAAAATATTTAGAGTTCTCTCTAAATATTTTTTCATTAAAATTTAGGTATTATATGCATGCTCCTTCACAATCATTTTAAATGTTTTTGAGCGAAACCCCTACCACCCGTACACTCATTCAGGTTTATAGTTGCATAAAGATATACTTGTGTTAGAGATATGGAAATTCACATTTTCTTTTGTAGGAATTTCAATTTAGTATTTTTTTTTTTAAATAATAATTATTGAAAGCTGTCCTAGGGATATTCAGTAATTTTTGATTAAATAAATAAATAAAGCTGTCCTAGGGACATTCAGTATTTTTTTATTAAATAAATAAAAAAAGCTGTCCTAGGGACATTCAGCAATATTTTGATCACTTGTCAGGTGGTGTAGCAACAAGTTCGTTGACATGCCCTCAAAATATTTTTAAAGATTTTCTAATGAAAAGATAGTACTTAAGAGCTAGAGAGCTATAGATATTCTATGTAAGAGGTTTCTTCTCTACAGAAGGACGTTTAAAAGAAGTTTTTCCATTATAAAGAAAGGCAGTACTTTCACAAATAGTATGTAATCCTTTGGTGAGAATAAAAAAAAGATTCAAGATATAGGTCACAATTTTATGTGCTTAATCATATTTATATTGGCTTTAAGAATTATATTTATATTTCCCTAATTCATATTGTGGAATAATTAATCTTTTAGGCCCTGAGCGAGCAGCAGTTATCGGAGGTGTCAGTGGGGGTGCTAACACCCTTAACTCACAAGATGATGAGTACAGGTTTGCTGGAGTGGAAGACCCCAAGATCATGATAACCACTTCCAGAGAACCAAGTGCCAGGCTGAAAATGTTTGTTAAGGAACTTAGGTAAGCGAAAATGTAATTAATCAAAATAAATGATGATAAAGAAAGTGGTGTGATTTTTTTTGACGTTCAAGAAAATTAATTTACTTGTTTTGAGGTAATGGAATGACCTGTCTGTAAATTCAGTAAAAAATGCAGTTTTTAAAAGTGTTTAAAGTTAAGAAATTCAAAGGATTAAAGTGGTCACATTCTAAAATAAACGCTTTCTACACTCATAGCCCCACAGTAGGATTTTCTCCTGTGTCATGGGTTCCGTGCACACACAAAGACGACTACACAAACACCCAGACTCAGAACAGAAATCTAAACTCTTCATTCATTCTAATGTCTGTCTGCCTGGGGATCGAACCTGGGACCTACTGCGTGTCAGACCGATATGGTGGCCACTCCACGTGGGTCATCAAATATTTATAATATTTACCTCTTACGTGGCAATATATGTATCGTGATACGAGCATATTGTGCTTCGAGGCACCACAACAACACCTATTTCTGCCTTATAACAGAAGTATTAATCACTGCTGTACTCCTGACTTGAAGGTGGTGATTTGAAGGTGGTAGAACTTTTTGTGGTTCGACTCCAGAAGCAGCACTGCCACACCTATTTCTGCCTAATAACAGCAGTGTTATGCGCTGTTGTGTTCTGGTCTGAAGGGTGTGGTAATGGAGACATACTTTTCC
>MOOZ01001139.1:8514-22855 GCA_002930495.1 Cecropterus lyciades
CTACCACTATTTGCATGTAGAATGTACAACTGTTAGTTGAATAGATCTTGAAAGGATGTTATCATTTAAATATCTTGTATCTTTTTGATTTTGAAACCTGTTTGTTATTGAGACAAGTTGATATGATACATGTTCGTTGTGACGTCCTTGCTTGTCAGCTATTAATTATAATTCATTCATTTTATACGGGAAAATCAGCTTCTCACTCTGACGCTTACCTGCAGTCTACTGTACATATCGCGCAATATACATTCGACAAGATATTATTTTAGAGTAATATTAACGTCGTATTTGTAGATTTTTCATATGTTACGGACTGATGACCTGAGGAAGACGGCGGGCTACCGCTGTATTCAGGTGGCGCAGGACCGGTCAGAGTGTCGCAGATTAGGGAAGGCCTACGCGCAGCGGTTATCTTTCAAGAACTGATGGATGGATGGATGGTATGTGACGGATACACCATATGCGGTTTTTGATTACTTTATCAACTCTACATTATAGACAAATCTACATTATAATTTAATAAAACCGATAGATATTTTAAAAAACGTACGACATGGCGACTCATTGCATATTAATAAATGTTTACCACTTGTTATGATATAAACCGATATTTTGTAGTCAAACCCTTTTTATTGTATTCATGTCGCAAACGAGCTTAGAGTACTTAATCGTAAGTCACTAACACCCATGGACGGATGGATGGATGGATAATGGCAAAAAGGAAAAAATAAATCATATTCAAGTTTGAACGCTGATACGAATCGTCGTGTTGCTACTTCAAAGGACTAAGGAAAGCCTCGTACAAGTGTACCTACTTTACTACAATCTTCAAACCAGAACATGACATTATGGTGGCAGATCCAATGTAGTTCGTCCGGGGAGTTGCAACCGCCACACCCGTTTTTAGTGTGAAGCAGTTTTAGTGTCTCGGGTTGCCGGCTCTCTTATACAAAGCGACCATCTTAGTTCTCTTAAGTAGCAACGCGTCTATGATCGACTTTAGATAGAACCCCTGTTCTGTATGAAGTTGCTTACAGATGTTTATGGGCGGCAGCCAACACTTACCATCAGGTGGACTGCATACTCGTTTGATACTTCAACCTGATAAAAAAATAACAGTTGCCGATTGCATAGACGTGGCAGAAAGGCATCAGCAAGCCACAAGCCCACCTACCATTGACCACATAATTAATCGTATGATAAATAATAATAATAATAAAATATTATAAAGCTGAAAAGTTTGTTTGTTTGGTTAAACACGCTAATCTCAGGTACTACTGGTTGGAATTGAAAAAATATTTTTGTGTTGAATAGACCATTTATTGAGAGAGGCTATAAGATACATAACACCATCGTATGGTTGTTTGTTTATTTTCTTCCTATTTAGTAGCGGGTGAAACCGCGAGGCACAGCTAGTGATAAATAATCACACTGAGGGCTAAGTATCCTAGCTTTGTGTCACAATATAAACGAAATGTCAAAGTAATAAAAATTCATTACAGGTACGTACCTTGCCCAATATTTTCTGAGTATTGTCATGGCGAACGACTATCGATTGTCATTTTCCCCATGACTCATTAACTGGCATTTGCGTGGATGGGTGTTTGATAGAGCGAGGGGAAGGTGTCCATAGAATTTAGGACATGGGGTTGCCATTCCCATAAAATATGCAACACTTATATCCCCTTTACCAATGAAGTCTCTAGTAATATTTTAAAATAGTGGAGGCCACGAGGTGATCGTTTCCCAGCTTTTCCAAAATTTTCATCAAAATCATTAATATATTTATTGTCATTCTGTGTAGTAAATTCTTAAGTGTAATTGATTAATTTCAAGATGTATAATTGACAGAATTCATTTGTGAACTGTGATAATTTTATGTATTGTTCTTAATTAACGGACTATTTTCACTCGACTACTTAGCTTAATCTAATATAGTACATGGTTTTACAATTACAAAGGCATCTTCGATACATAGAAGATGAAACAGCTTGGGACTGAGCAATAATGTATTTCCATAGTTAATTAATTGTCAAAGCGTAGTGTATCTTGTTAACCAAGCATCTTGCTTAGTTAAATATAACGCAAGATGCTGGAGCTAACTTTTAGTCTTAAAGATAAGATACAAAATTGTATTAAAAAAATACATCTAACATATATATCTAAAGATGGTTAAAACCCGGTGAACTTGAGTTGAGATTGAGTCTTGCCGAATCTTTTAGATCAGGACGTGTTCCGATCCAGTGGTCAGGACAGTGGTAGTGTAAGACAAAATATTGTAACTGACAATTTTTCAGTGCCCCCGTAAGGTCCCGTAACGAAAATTAACTTTAACTACACGAAATTATAATTATTTCGGATGAATACAATATGATTTTAACCTTCACACACAAATAAACAAACAGACGTTTAATTCCACGCATACATGTATTATAAAATGAACCAAACGTTCAGTAGTACAACGTACAGCCGCAATCAACTGGGAGCGTTTGGACAAAAGATTTAATTTAGAGACGAGATATGATGGAGATGGGAGATAGATAGACAATGGCCGGCAAACGAGACTGGTGCCGGAATCGTATTATTCTTGCATTTGATCGCTAGCGTTGAAAACGGTTTTTCTGTGTGACTAGTTGGATTTGGTTAAACATATTGTTCTACTATACGTTACTTTTTATTTATTTGTGAAAAGTGGTAAAGGAAGTATATCTCGTCAACCCATTAATGTCCCAATGCTGGGCACGGATCTTCTTTTGACCGCGCTGGCCAAGTGCGAGTTGGTAACCAAGGAATAAAGTATATAAGTAAGTAATAATAGTACCACTCCTATTATTTATTACTTTCTATTATTTACTACTTCAATTATTTATTACCTCTACTACGAAGAAAATTTAGTACAAGTAGGAAAGCGAGCATGCAGACACATTGTGCTCTATTTAAAGGAAGTAGAATTCTATGGTTCGACTTAGTTGGGTCCGCAACCGTCCTCCCTCTAGCAAAGGAGGAAGGTCAAGGAATCCGGCGACGGGGACCAAAATGATCCCTCCCTTCCAGACCAGTCTTCTGTTCCGGCTGAGCTTTAGGATCGCCACAAAAACCCGGTGAAGCTGTAAAGGCTAATGGGGCCAACAGCAACTACACAATTCTAAAAAAATATCGTTCGACTCTGCGTGCCAGTACCGTCACGTCTACTTCTGATTAATGACAGCGATGTTAAGCGCTGCTTGTATTCTTGTATGGTCAACTTCAAGCAAGACTGGTTTTATCTGAGGTTGATTATATACAGATTTCCGAAGGCGACAGTGGTTACTTAACATCACGTGGTCTACATATTCATTTACTTCTTCATTAGAAAAAAATCTGAGTTAGCTTTCAAGTTAAGTTAACGTAAGCTTTTACACGCCATTTTTTACCGCGTATTTGCATGAAACTAATACGTTTTTTTTTAGTACAAGAAAGCTCTCATTTTACGTCAAAGATAAAAAGCTTAAGCGATGCAGTAGTGTGCATATTTTTGTTTAATTCTAAGTATAATCATATACACTTGATTTTTCTGCATTTAAAGACAAAGACTGACTGAAAGACTGGAACGCGTCATATACCTAATAGCCCCCTTAGGTATACGAGCGTTCATGTCGCTTGTGTTACGTCCCTAAGTAATCTAGCTTACCATACCGTTTAATCTATAACGCAAGGGCTAATGTTATTATACGGCATAAACAGAGTACGTTTTTTCAGTATTTGAAGAGTTGAAGAGAGTGCTATAATGTTCACCGAAGACGGATAAATCTTTGAAATAAAATATAGTAGTTCCAATTAATTTTATCCTTTACAACTTCTCGCGTCCGAAAGTTGGAAAACTGACATTTCCGCTTTTAAAGTGTTTCGCTTCACGTTGAAGAGACTGCAAATTGTGTAATAGTCTTGAACAGAGATGAATAAAGTTTTGAAAGTTTAATGAAGAATGACTTTCAGTTAAACGTATTTCTGGAAACAAAATAAATAATAAAAATCCTTTTCTTACCGTTCTTACCTAATCGTAATCCGATCCGAAAACGATACTGATTCCGATCCGGCAGTAACTAGTATATGAAACGTATACAAACTAATACTTAAATTATAAGATCTGGGTGATAAACGTAACAATATAAATCAATAATATATATACATAAATACTATGGACCATAAAACAAATGTAAATTAATTATTGAGTTATCTATCTATCCGGAATGGAACCTGTAACCGTTTTGTTTTACGATTTTACGTAACGCATTTCATAAATTATCATTATTAAAATGATTGTCATTTTCTGTAAAGCGTTTATGATTTCGGAAAAGCCCCGTTATACCTATTTGGGTCCAAGATAATAAACAGACAATAACATCAAAAAATGTTTTGTGTTTCGGTATGGTAAATTTCAATTATTTACACACAACCAAAATGTCCAAGTCAATTTTAAACTAAAATCCAGTTCCAAACTCAACATATTTCAATATACAAAACTCCAAGGTGTTATTACGTCTCACCAGGTGCGCATGCGCATCTGCCCGTCGTTAGCTGAGATGCGCGCACGTGTTCCTTGTATTGAATTGAATAACTTATGCGACTATATTATGGAGTAACTTGTGAGGCGTAAGATTAAATTAATGAAAAACCGGGTAGTATTCTGAGTGTTTTTATAAAGAGATTCGACAGAACAACATAAATATCTGGTGTTACTTGTAGTAATATATAGTACGAAAATAATGATTATACATATATGCATAATTAATATGGCGAAACAAAAATCAAATAAATTAATTTATTTGTGAATAAGACAACATAACTTATGTTGATTATCAAATAATTTTGCTCATAAAGCATTTTGTTTCTCTGTATCTCTTTAATTTTAAATAATACTATCAGTTAACGACTAACACACAGAGTTCCGGGTTCAAACTCAACCTAGGCAAGCATCGAATATATTTATGTTTAGAGCGATATCATTCATTTTTTCGTTTTTCCTTAACATCGAGAACAAAATTAAACCTAAAGTAGCTATGAACGGCGTCGTTTTCATTTTCCTGACGGTTAACTAGGGACTTAGCTAGAGGATAGAGTTTAAGTAGAGCTTTCGTAGAGACCATGACCGACCTCGTAATGGGATTATCTTCTTCGTATGAGATGTGTAATATCTACTTTATTTTCTACTCATTATTGAGCTGAAAATAAATTTGATACGTATTACTGATTAGAAAATAAACTTTTAGTTTTTATAATTTTGTTCATTAGCACCTACAGACATAATGGGTGTCAGATGCGTGCCGTGGCAGACAATTTTTTTTTTATAGAATGTGTTAATGTTAATAATATGTATGTATAATAATAGGTATATATCTAATAAGTCAAAACATTTTATAGAAAAATATTATTTGTCTGAGACGGCTCGTGACTGGCCCGTTGAATGTCTGAAGATATAAACGAACCGTTATACCGATTCTTTATATTTAATTAAATCTCTTGATGTTATTCAATCAACATTCAGACAGACAGGGGTCGACGACCTTCACCCCCATAGTATCAAAAGATTACAACATAGAGGAAGCCCTATTTGTCTGGGTTTTCGAAACTTAATATTGATTCCTTCAAACTGATACAATAAATAATTGACTAGAGTATATTAGGCAATATGTCTCATACTCACTAATTACATGTGAGATTGTTGAAGGGAGAAAAATATTTTACTTAATTTAATTAATCTAGTTACTTCGCAATTTACATGGTTTCTTGCAGAAATAAAAATACCTGATATTAAGTTGAACCTCCTCCTACGTGATATTGGATAAAACATTTCACTTAATTAATGGATGTACCCTTAGCAGATCTAGATTTCAGTATTATTATCTCACTGCTGGGCACGTGTCTCCTCACAAGATGAGAGGGATTTAAGCCATAGACCACCGCGCTTGCCAAGTGCGGATTGATAGATTTCACACACATTTGAAAACCTTTTTAAAGAACTCTCAAGAAGATGTGTAGGTTTCCTTTTTTTCCATTTTCGAAAAAAAAACTGGTGCATGCCTGGTGATGAACCTCGGACCCTTAATGGAAAAGACCGAGTTTCAACCGATAGGCAATCACTGCTCGTTGCTGTAAATTATTTATTATAAATTATCTTTCGATTAAAATACACGGGACGTGCAAACGAATGCGTCAGGCAAAACGCCATTACAAACGGATCTAAAACACCCTTAACGAACGTATAGAAACTCCCTAGCATGCTACGGATCTAAATGGCATGCAGTAATGGATTTTCGCTCGCCACATCAATATAGCATGCCGCCACTAGAGCTCGGAATTGAATTTCCAATATTCATGTGTCAACACGAGATTGCTCAGTTAGTGAACATGTCAGATGATAGTCACTAAAATAACTAAGGTGTAGTTGAGCGCAGTTAAGATGCAGAATTACTATAATTATAGTAAGAAATATCATTCCCAATAGATATCTTCTGATAAAACATAAATAATAGATTTTCACCTATATATACCAATAAACTTAATTTCAGTCAACCCAATTAGATTTTATTATATTTATGTACAAATTAGCAGTATGGAAGGTTTTACAGCCACTAAATCTGGTGGAATCAAAATGAAGACGAAAATAATTATGTTGAAACATGCACATCAAACCTCTCTTGGACTCCGGAAGCACCAACACTTTCGGCCTTTTTATTTCTGCCTAATACCAGCAGTGTTATGCATTGTTGTGTTCTGCTCTGAAGGATATTATAGTCAGAGAGATATACTTATCTGAGGCGTTCCAACTTAGTACTTAAGGGTAGCAACGCAACTGTAGCTAACCATAGGTAAGACTGATTATCTGGGGTTGATTACGATATCCATGGGAGGTAATGGACACTTACCATCAGATGGGTGGCATGCTCGTTTGCATCTTCCATATTATAAAAAAAAACGTAGCAAAAATGTGGCTAATTAGTTTCGTATATTTTATATATTAAATCATATCTAAAATCTCAAAATATTAACTCACAACTTTTTCTTGAATAATTTTAATAGTAAGTTTCGACGTAGCTTACCTGTAAAAAAGAAATAAAAATATTAAAATTTAATTAAAACACACCAAATATAGATGATTAATAGTTGTGACAAATTATGTTTTAAGAAATAGATACTCGAATAAAGCATTATAAAACTTAATTAACTTTAGGTTGTTTGTAAACATATTCACGTAAGTTCGTAACCAAAAATTTTTCCAAGCTCGGCTAGATTTTCCAAAATAATTTAAGGTTCAAATGTCACTCTTTTCACTTTTTGAAAGAACTAGATAATGTACAAGAGAGTTTTTGAAAAATATGCCGACACTGCTTATAAAAGAAATGTACGTGCTCTTGTAAGCTGTACGCAAACTAACACTGATTGCACGCTAGGAACAGAATGCAATACGTTTCACTAGTGTCATAAGGAAAAGAGAATAAATAACTTGGAAGACATATCATTCACTAAAGAAATTACAATACTTTTTTTTAAAATACCGTAGCCCCTTGAAAAAGGCTCGGGGAATTCTTATGAATCCGCTTCCGCCCGGAACAATCAGCAGAGATTTGTACAGTATTGTACTTGTATTTGTACAGCTCTTACTGTCTAAAATTGGACTTGTGGACTCTTCGCCGAATTTAAATAAAATAGTTATTTCTTACTTCAGAAATATAGCTTATATAGTCTTCACAATGTCATAAACTTAACAAATTAAATGTCTTCGATTCAAAGGTTCAATTACAATATCGGAGGTGAACTATTTGTCGCTACCCGCGCCCTCTTCATCACAGTTTTAGTTTCTTACCACGACGTAGCTTTATTTTACCATGACGTAAGTACCAACTGAAGACCGTGTACTCGGCACTGAAGAGACATCGTTTTCCGCTACACGTATTCTCCACGGAGAACGCTAGACGGCTGTATTACTGGCACTTTCTTTGTGATAGGACGTTACTCTTTTTACAGACGTATGACTGAAGTGTTCATATGACATACGTGCCCAGCTCTATTGTTGCATATTCTAAGTATGGGATAGGAGCAGGGCCTAAGTGCACCTTATGTAATTGTTTGCAGGCATCCTAATTTTTCGGAGACAAAACACCCTCTCTCTGAATGTCACCGTATATAAAGTCCTTTTATACGAATGTGTGTAGCCTTTTATTTGAAAAAAAAAAAACGGTCAATTTCTTTTTAATTTAATGGACTCACTTTCATGTGACCATCTTAGTCTGTGGGAGTAGCAACGCATGAAATTAACTTCAGGTAAAACCCCTGTTCTATATGAGTTCGCTTACAGGTGACCAAATGCAGTGACCACTTAACAACAGGTAGACTGCATACTCGTTCGAAATTTAAATTTTATAAAAAATATCGTACTATCTAGCTTATGTTATGTCATCGCCGCTAATGAACATCTACAAGAACTAGTACAAGTTTTGGTCGGAGGACTAGGACAACGTACCATGTGATTTGTAGGACAATGTGGCTGTTAAATTTTAAAAATATTACGTACGCAACAGACAATAAATCAGCTGGTTAGTAATTTTATTTTTCATGATCTCGTTTTTGACACATGTTGGAAAAAGGGACTGTTTGATTAAACAATACATTTTGTAGGACTAATAGTTTTTCGAAAAACTTAATATATAAAGATAAACTTAATATATCAAGATAAATGTCTTAATATTTACCAAAAAAGAGGCGGTTTAGAAAACATTTTTGAGTTTCGTCAAATTAACAGACTTAGTCTCTGCTACCTACCTTCTTTAGCTACGTCAATCGAGAATCGTTGTCAGGAAAGAAGTTGGGCGTCCCAACGAAATGAAGCTACTCTCAAAAAATTAGCTTGATAGAATGAATTAATAAGTGGTAAAAATGTACGGGGGATCCCGGACTATAATTTACCCTGAATGAGCCTGAATCGAAGACAGATCATAGATCTATGGTAGTATTGTTAAGATCTATGATAGAGTCTAAGTTGAAATGCCTCGTACACCATCTATCTTGCCACATACCAAAACACAACCGAGCTTAACATTTTACAAGGCGAGTAAAGACATTTGTGATTACAAATTTCTATTGTCTTATTGTGAATAGATATCAGAAACATGTCCGTAATCCGCCACATCTATTTCAAGCGTGAACCAGTTCTTGCGTTTCAATGGAAGGGTGTAGTTACCGGCTCACTTATGAGGCGACCATCTTAGTCCTCGGACGTAGCAACGCATCTGTGATCGATTTCAAACAGGTCATCTATTCTATATAAATTGATTATTTTTTTAAACATAAACACTTTCTACACTCATAGCCCCACAGTAGGATTTTCTCCTGTGTCGTGGGTGCCATGGACATACAAAGACGAACACACAAACACCCAAACCCAGAACAGAAATCTAAACTCATCATTCAGATGCCTGTCTGGCCGGGGATCGAACCCGGGACCCCCTGCGTGTCAGACCGGTATGGTGACCGCTCCGCCACGCGGGTCGTCTATGTCCTTTATAGATTATAGATGTCTATGGGCGGCAGTGTCTACTTAGACACATCAGGTAGACTGCATGCTCATTTGCCACTTCAATCTGATAAAAATACTCCAATTAATAAATAGCAAATGACTGACAACCATTTCAATCGGAAAATAACCGCTAAACGAAATGATCAAAACAATCGCATCCCGTGAATCGGTAAAGTGTGCCCTTTTGTGTTAAACCCTTTAATTCGAGAGTCGATTACAATAGCCAATCAAAACCGATCTCTGCCAAGGGGATCTTATTTGTCTCGTTTATACGTTAAATCCAAAGCTTGTCGCGAAATAAAGCTCTGCTGTTATTTTCTCATCAAATATTGATAGCTTCGTATTTATTTAAACGGTCTGTTGTCTGATCAGTGCCCTAGATTGATGAGGAAAGTCGTGTGACTGATACCCAGGATCTACCGCATTTTAGTACCGATCTCTTAACCGTTAATTAATTAATTAATTGATTAACTGGACCCTTGATTGAGAGCTCAAGTTTACACCATTAGGCTATCTCTGTTCACGCCTTTAGCCTTTAGTTTATTGTCCTTAATGCAAATTTCGCATAGTCTCTTTTATTGTCAATGTGGGATATAAACGAATAGGTATAGGTATTGGTAGAACCCATCGTTGACGACCCGCGTGGCGGAACGGTCACCAAGCCGGTCTGATGAACAGTGGGTTCCGGGTTCGATGCCCGGCCAGACAGACATGATGAATTTAGATTTCTGTCCTGGGTCTGTGTGTTTGTGCATTCGTCTTTGTGTATAAACTTTACTGCTGTGATTTCCATTACTTATCCCTTCATCTACTCCAAAACAAATCAGCTATCACTTATGACGATATTTTCTATAACTTTAAACCACATCTACTTCATATTCCATAACCTTTTTCACAGGCTTTGTTTTTTATTAAAAGCATTTTATCCGTCTCTGTATCCAAACCACAACTGTGATGAAGTTTTTCCATTTTAACATCAACAAAACACTGGGAACGACTAGGCAATCTGGATCACGTGAAATGGCAATTTTGTTCTAACCACTGACCTAATAACTAATCGACTTCTATTCTGTATTCAAATATGTCAGAACTACAAGTTGTAAATCGCTTGTTATTTGCCGCAATGACCAAATAACAGCAGGTAAAATAGTTATGTGTGGTCAAACTGAAAATTCTTTGCAAACGGGAAAAATATGGAACATAACAAAATGTTTCCTTGTCCTAAATTGAAATGAAATGCTCTCGGGACATCATGGTTATTTCGGGAGTTATCTGTGTTGGATCGGGCGGGAGCCGGTAGCCAGATGCCATCACTGTGACGATTGCCTTGACGAGGCGGCCCAACATACGCAGAAGGTATGCCCTGTGTGGTCTCTCTGCTCTGTATTGGGGGCCGACCTTTCGCTTCTGACCGTAGTTCGCGCTATGGTCGAGAGTGACAGGTCGTGGCAGGAGGTGCAATCCTTCTGCGAAGCAGTGATGCTCGCGAAGGCTGCGGCGGAGAGGGCTAGAGAAGATGACTATATTCACAGGCGCTTCGTCGAAGACGCACGGAACGCCGGAGATTTGTTTTGCTGAAAGCCCCTCTTTCCCAGTCCCACGAGTCCACGGAGGAACATTCGGAGGAATCCAACTCCTGGTACTAGGGCTCGAGATGTCGTGAGTGCGTTCTGCACGCTCATCTCACGAGGGATACCACTGAGAGGAGCCCCTCCTTCTCGTGACGTAGCTGGCGTTAACACCAGCGTCTGCTGACGTTGCCGGGCCGCGAACATAATGCTAACGCTTTCTCGTGACCCGGCACCGAACGTACAGAGGAACGCCGCTGAGTTTTAGTCAGTACGAGTCCGACATACCCCTTTTATCTTTTAAATGAAATATCTTTATTTGCATAAGCCCATAGGGGCACTTACAAATTGTCAGTTTCGATATTTATTTTTACACTACAAACAGATCAGATCGGATCAGAACAAGTAATCAATTCATATATATATAACAGATTTATAATAAGAGGCGTTGACAAAAAAACTATTCAAAACGTTACGTTTTGAATTGTTTTTTGTCATTACAGTACAGTCTAATTTGTTACTTATGCACAATAGCAAACAAAGTAATTTGGTTGCTAAGAAAACTCTTGTTCTCTTGTGTGAATTAAATGGATCTGATTTTCATTTGTTTGAACCTATTTCAACGGACGATGGCCGTGCGGGTTATCTACCTGTGGTTTTGGAAAGCTAATATGAAACGTGTTGGATTTGTTTATTAACTTTCAGTTTGAAGTGGATTGTGGTTTATTCATCCAAAATATTCCAATATGGGTCCGCGCTACTTTGCCAATTGTTACCTGAGTGCCGGGATTTTCCATTATGAGTTTGTCTATGAGATTAAAATCAGCCATAATCCGTTCAGCTCTTTCGAAAATTTACCAGTATTTAATATACTATATGTATGATACTATTGAATGTCTATCATTTAATACAGCTATTATATTAAGAGTGCAAATATATTTAAAAGTTTAGTATAGATTTAATAAATACATAGTTTCAGTAGTTCATAAAATAAGAATTATGGAATTGATATAATGGAATAGAATCCTCGTCTCGTCTCGTAATTGAAACACGTCTTGACGAGAAAACACATTCGTCCATTGTACAAACATTTCCCCTGCAAATTGAACCCGGAACTTTTCAATCATATTATGAAATAGCAAACATCGTCCATAAATACAATTCTCCAATATTAGAATTGACTTTGAACTTTTTACCAAAAGCAATCCCAATCCAATACTGGATCAAAACCACAAAAGTAATGGAGTTGTTCCATTTCAAAAATTGCAGTTGCACACTACATGTGGCTTAAGGCGAAGTCAGTGGCTGGAATGAAAAAGCTATTTAAAAGGCATATCATATCTTTGACATGTCCACAAGTTCTGTTTTCGATCTGCGTATGACTTTTAAGATAAAATAAATATGTCTTTATGTTTGTAAATAATATTTTTAAGCCCCTCTATAGATAGAAACTCTATACTTTAAGGTTACGTGTCATCTTAATATCAGTAGAGCTGCCAGCAGTTTCTTACTTATTTTTTCCTGAATATCAGCAAGTCTACCTCAATACGAACTACCGATTTTCCCACGACAAACAAACGAGACTGAAATATGAGGATAGGATTTATGATGGCTTCGAAAATTTATGTCTGATGTGTGTGTCTGATTTAAGATTTATCGTGGTTACATGTATACGACTTTTCACTGAAAATCGTCTGTTGTTTTTGGAGGCAAAATTCAATATAGACCGACTATAGCTTTGTTATTACTACTCTTACAGCATTGTTTATTGCTTTGATCTGACATAGTAGGAAAAGCGTCGTAAACGAGTTATTTATAGAGATTCTTACTTTTCCTTATTCGTATACCCTTATATACTTATACTTCACGATCCCTTATCAGGGAACATACCCAAATCATGTGCCCATTTCCAGGAAGGGAAATGTCTTCAAAATACCACACTAGGTCACAGGGAGGGGGTGGGTTTTATGTTTTCGTCACCTAGTCAACATCCCTAAAGAAAATCTCGCGCTTTTTTGAATTATATTTAAATATAGCGCGCAACTAACTTTGTTTAAAAAAAATTAAAACTGTATTTAGTAATTACTACGTGAAAACAAGAGGGGTGGTGGGAGTCTACTTATATACTACGGATGGTCACCAATGGGAGGGAGGGGGTCAAAACTTGCCAAAAATAGGTCACGTGGTTTAGGTACGTTCCCTTAAATTCAAAAATTTCGTAATTATGATACAATATAACTTTTTACACTTACAGCTCCACACTAAGATTTTTTTGCCTGTGCCGTCGGTGCTATGGACACACAAGGAAGTGCTCAGACCCGGAACGGAAATCTAAATCCATCATTTAGATATCTGTCTAGCCAGAGACCGAACCCGAAACCCACAACATATCAGCTACATCCACTACGTTGTTTGCTATTTTTTTGTTTGTACTAGGTGAGCGTTAGAGCACGACCTCATCTGATGGGAAGCGATGCGATCAAAGAAGCACGCTTGCTTGGAAAAAATTCTATTCACTTTGGCTTTATAAGACCCAGGTCATGCCTACTTTTCAGGGAGATCTTTTTGAAAAAGTATATATAAATATCAATATATCAAGGAAGGAAACTGCAAAAGGAACGTGCAGAATTACACAACTATTTGTTTTTTTTTTTTTTTTATATAATATACAAGTAGCAAACGAGCACTCGAGACGTAGAAGTTATGACTGCTTTACGGTGAAGGAAAATATCGTGAGGAGACCTACACACCTGAGAGTTCTTTAAAAAGTTCTCAAAAGGTGTGTGAAGTTTACCAATTAGCATTTGACCACTGCGGTGGACTATGGCCTGAAACTCTGAGAGAAGACCCGCGCCCAGCAGAGGGACAATAATGGGTTGACGGATGAAAATTAATAATAAATAATATGCGTTGCTTCTCCCGAGAACTAAGATACAAGAATCACATCTTGTATCTTAGTTCTCGGATTCATCTCGAAAGGACCTCGTTATGTAGTACCTACAGTAAAATACTGCGTTTATAAACCCTAAGCTACAGTGCCCTTTGTACGAGTTTATTACGTTTTCTCAAAACAATCATTGTATACTCGTTTGCGGCCATACATTTCGGCGATATCATAAACAATGATTGTTTAGAGAAATGTTTCCCAACCTTTTTTAGGCCATGCCCCACCTTAACATTTCTTAAATTTGTATGCTCCCCATACATAATTTTTAAC
>MOOZ01001139.1:54956-65072 GCA_002930495.1 Cecropterus lyciades
TACATCCTATATCAGCAAAGTTCGGGATTCAATCCCCGGTCGGATATCTTCATGAGAAAAGACTGTGAAGATATTGTGTAAAACTGGGTAGTGATACATAGACAACATTCACAGCATATACAACCGGATTACTTGTCGTGTCATGAACAAAGAGAAGCATACAAATAAGTAATATCCCTCGTTTGTTTCCGAGGGGGAAACCTTCAAACCCGAGTACCCGAGTGACACCGAGTTATGTGAGACTTTTACCAATTGAAACCTCCCCGGTGGCCGGCTTCGGCGCTGCGAAGGGAACTTCGGTATCTCCAAAGGAACAGAACCAGAGTCTTCTAAGCGTAAGAGCCATCGGGCTCCGCTCAAATGGGGGTAAAAGTCTAACACACCATCTAGTGTTTACGACGATATGTGACCACACGTACTGCTGTCCTTTCAGGGGTCCTCTTGCCGCCTGCAAGCACGTAAGCCCCCTTTTAATCGCCACTCATTACAGGTAGGGGATGCCGTAGCCGTATTCAGCTCCCGGGACAGAATAACAAACAGCCAGACCCAGAGCAATAATCCTATTCATCGTTTAGATATCTATTTGGCGTATTCGAATCCAGAACTCTCTTCGCTTCACCTCACTATTCGTCAATAGTACGTAAGCTTTAAATGGGCAAAAGCTTCGAATGTCATCGCTATGCGAAATATCATTAGTCACTTGTCCATTTCTGAAGGCGGTTACACACAGGAAATGTTGCGATGTCAGTTTGTTTGTATTTTGTGTGACGGGAAAATTATTTCAGCAACTTGTTTTGATCGGAAAAGGAG
Source organism: Cecropterus lyciades (assembly GCA_002930495.1). Taxonomy (NCBI): domain Eukaryota; kingdom Metazoa; phylum Arthropoda; class Insecta; order Lepidoptera; family Hesperiidae; genus Cecropterus; species Cecropterus lyciades. Next base: position 55,767 of record MOOZ01001139.1, read on the forward strand.
GAGAGATATCTACGGTTCCATGTATGATAATGTGAATAAATATGATATAATGAACTTTTGTCATTAATACGTAGAATTAAATAATTTTTACGACTGTATATACATTGTTTATGTTTATATTTAGTTATATTGTAATATTCATCATGTAATCACTACGTCAAAATGTACTCTTAATACATATAACGTTGTTTTTCCGCGATAATCTCTTGAACTACCGAACCGATTTCAAACAAATTTGCACAACGTGTGCAGTTTGATCTGAAAACCTACAGACCGACTACCTAAGAATGGGACAATAATGTGTTAAAGATAAATAATATGAAAATTGCAAATTCACGGCACATCTGTCGAGGCAAAAATGTGTAGAGCTATAGTGTCTTTAATTAACAAATAAATAGACACAATTACATACGCAGTATATTATAAGTTTTAAGTTTAACTTAAAACTTATAATATACTGTACTGTAACTTATGTACTTATACTTATAATATACTGTATATTATAAGTTTTAAGTTTAACTTAAAACTTATAATATACTGTAAATTTTAACCACCAGCTTTTATTATTTCGTTACTTGTTGAGTATATATATATAGTACTCGTAGTTATAAACACAAACATTAAGAAAAATCATATGCAATGTGTTACAAGCCTTTGTTTTTGCTAATACAAGGTGTCTCAAAAGAAAGTTGTTTAAAAATCGATTAAAAAACCAGTTTGCCTAAAAAATGCTTATTAATTATAAAAATACACTTTTTGGGAATTTATTTCTTAAAAATAATGTCGTCCAAATGTCTACGCTCGCGTTTACGACACCCGTCCAATCTGACACTAAAATTTCTCATGACGGCTTGACAAGTAAGTATGCTCCGTTATGGCTCTCATTTCGTGGCGAATATTTTGTTTCAACTGGGCCAGGGATGTTGGTTTACTAACGTAAACTTTGAATTTAAGGAAACCCCACAGGATAAAGTCCATAGGCGTCAAATCAGGACTGCGGGGGGGAGGGGTGGCAATTTATGTCACCTTGGTAGAGACACATTGGATTTTTTTATAACTCTGATGGTAAGTGGCTACTGCCGCCCATGGACATCTGTAATCAACCCCAAGTAAGATCAAAGTGTCACCTAAGGTTAGCCACAGATGCGTTGCTACCCATAAGGACTAAGATGGAATGTCTCAGAAAAGTATGTCTCGCTTACCACACCCTTCAGACCAGAACACAACAGCGCATAACACTGCTGTTATGAGGCAGAAATAGGTGTGGCGGTGATACTGCCGAAGTCGAAACACAAAGAGTTCTACCACCTTCATTGTGTGTGATGTTGCCCCATCCTGCTGGAACCATGTTCTTCGGTTGTAGCCAGGAAAAATCTTTAGTTCAGGCAGCAAAAACTCATCTAATATTGTCACATAATCCTCTAAATTCACAGTTAGCGCACGCCCCCTGTCATCTTCAAAAAAATGATGCTTACATTTCGGGTTGGTTGTACTCCAGTAGTGGCAGTTCTGCTTATTTACATGGCCATTGAGGTGAAAATGTGCTTCATCAGAAAACAAGATGTTGGTAAACGTTTGGTAACGTTCAATTCCCTGATTTACAAAATCTTATCTCTGAATGTCATCATGGGGTATCAAATCTTGCACCAACTGAATTTAATAGGGGTGCAGCTTTATATCTTGGTGTAAAATGCGATGTAGTGATGATCAATGCACATTCAAAGCACTTGCACGCTTCCGAATCGAGAGGTCGGGTTCATCATGAACAGAACAATTAACCAGTTCGACTTCCACGTACTCTTCCGTTCTTGATAACTTTGGGCGTCCGGATATCGGTTTATCTAGTGTTAAACCCGTGTCTTAAACTTTTTTACCCATTTCCGAATGAGAAGAATACTTGGCGCATAATTTAAGTGACGATAACCTCGAATTTTAGAGTAATTTCTTCGCGCCAAAGTCGCGAAATTACCATTTTTTTGAAAATTCGCGTACGCACACCGCGCGATCCGCTCTCGAGAAACGCTCCATACCGACTAAATTCCCAAGAGCTAGGTTGCCGATTGACATACCCCCTGCGTCCCTCCGAATAGATGCGTTCACGCAGTAAGCTAAACAAATATAATCTTTCTTTTGAGAGTTTTTTTATTTTTTATTTTTTAGTATAACGGTTGCGTCTTGTTGTTGTATTAAACAAGTCAGTCTTTTTATTATACATTGATTAGTGGTTTCACATCTATCTTCGTGATCTGCACATTGGATACATTTTTGACATATTTCTGTTGTTTAAAAATAAATTCAGTTTCATCATTTGTAAATCAAAGATTACAATACTACTGATATTTGTTAAAAGTTTAAACTAACGTTTCGAATAACTTTTATCGCTCTTTATTAAGCGGTATTTCTAAAGAATTCGTATTTCTAAAGAATTTTAATTCGTATGAAACTATAAATATATCGTAAGAGATAAAAGAACTATTAGTGTCTCTAATATTTATACATAATATTGTTTTGGAATAAGATCAAGGAATCACAAATTTAGCTGAAATTGATAAAAATAAAAGTAAAGAAAATAAAAATGCCTAAACGCCAGTGAATTATGAAATATTTACACTCCATTTAGCTTCAGCTGAAACTGAAACGATCAAAGTGAAAAGGGTAACACTTGTATCGTCAATCCCGAAGGTAAATGTGCCACCTTTATAAATAGGAGCATAGACCTGAAAATTGTATGGACACCAAAGAGCACCTACAAAAGGACTAGCCCGACATCACTTTGTAGAAGATTCATTATAAATTCAAATTTAAATAGTTCAACAGCACTAGTGCACTTTGGATGGTGATATTTTAATAAACAATGACAGTCTCTTTGAAAGATGTGTCAGAGATTCTGAGAACTAATTTGATGAAAGTTACAGTTACGTTTACAGTCTATTCATGGTTTTGTAAGTATAAACTATATTAGATAAGTCGATACCTATCAATATATAGTATATAAAAGTGATCAGATCCTGTCATTTAAATCTGGTTAATATAGGAGAACGGGATTGAAAAATACACTTACCAGAACGAAAATTTCATGAGGATACCTAAGCCCAAAAGTACGTTAGTTAGAGTTGACGTAGAAAAACGAATCCAGAAAGTCAAACGAAGATACTAAAACAATATTTAACATTTCATGTCATACACAAGACAACGTAAACATAATTGCTTTTCCCTCTAACTAAACGTGATATCGATTGATAGGAGGCTTTGTCACTAAAGGCCTTGAAACTGACTATAAACTTCTGTTAATAATTTACAATACGATATCATCAATAAAGATATAAAATCCATTTACAAGTGGACCATAAAATAGGCCTCTAATAAGTACTATAGTCAGTTAATATCAGCCTTACCATTATCTGGGTTATTTATGGTTATGTTGTCAAGTTCGCTATCAAATTGATAATAGCAAAACATGAAATAGAAGGTTTTTAATCAAAGACGTGTTAACAAACATTCAAATCCTTCATAAATTGTCCCTCGACACCTCATAACTGGCGCCCAACGCGGGGCCGCGGGGCGCGCCTAAAGCAATTTTCCATTAGGTTCCGACGTATACTTGAATAAAACTGGACAAGCGTGCTTAATTTAAGAATATTAAAGATCAATTTCGCTTGTTCGATTAGAAAGTTTGATTATACTGAAGTGTCATTGAAAAATGAACTTAGAGTACGGAGAGTTAGGATTTAAGTGTTTCGCAGGATACATTTAATATAGGATCTAAGTAGTAGGGGAGTGAGGGCCATGAAAAACGGGCACGTAGCGAAGGGTAGGACCGTCGCGTCAGTCTGGAGAGGGACTAAGACCATTGTTTTGTTAGCGGAACAAACCTTTTAAACACTATTTAATAAGTTACGCTTAATAAAAACGCAACGGAAACAAAGGGCTTTTGACATAATATTATACTAATTAAAAGTTGAAATAAAATACGCAGGGATTTTTATTCAAAAGTAAACTGACTTCTAACAAAGAATGTTAATTTAACCAAGAATATTTTAATACTTCGATAAAAATTATAAATATATAAAAAAAAATTATGATGGTTAATTCTAGTTTGCCTTTTTTAATTGCTTCAAAAGTAGAATATTTGTGATATAAAAAATGACGAAGAACCGAATTTAGATCCATATTACCCACCCATATTAGATCCATGTTAGAATTCTACTCGCAACAAGTACTATAAACTTTTATTATCATGCCAGATACCACACGCCATATCGTTTAAGCCTATATCATTATAGTCCGCCATATCCACAACAGAGTACAACCCTCGACATTTGGAATGTTCCATTCAAAGCCCTCGCCGGCCCCCGGGCAATTTGTCAAATACCCCGACCTACCCCCATAACCCCTCAATACATAAAAAGTATTTGAATAACCGAAATGACGGCCCGGAAGCTATATTCTCGAAGAGCGTTATTGACTACAGGTGCTTCAGTAATTCGGAAATAAGGTATCAGATCGGAATCAGATGCAGTAGATCTCACATCTCTCACATCTATACATATAAATGTACTTTAATCATTGAAATGAAAGTAGGAAGAGACAATTATATAAAATCATGTATTTTAATACTGACGGATATAAAAAATGCATTATACAGAAAAATATTAGGTTGTTAAGATTCCTAACTCACTATGCAATATAAACAGTACAGTAGACTAAATCCTATAAAATACAAATAGTATAACTAGATTGTTTTAGATAATACATAAATGTTGGATAAAAAAGACGCTAGGTCGGAGAAATCCCTTTACATGTATCGACTTTCTCGCACAACCGCTTAATGGAGCGAGCATTAACAACGATTGATTGAAATCAATTTTGACGTGGATGATTTACCGACCAGACACCGAGGCTTAAAAGCAAAAACACGATTTTATGCTTCCATTCATTACCACCCAAACCCCAACGTAATGCAACTGTGCATGCAACATCGATAAGTGGTAAATATCGTATAACAAATTATAAAGCACATACAAAATTATCAAATGCTAAAGAAACAATACAAAATATTACAGAAATGTCACATGAACATTGTGCACGTAACGTCAAACAAATAACTAGAAAAGCTTCTCACTTTAAACCAGCAAACGCTCTAACTTTTCAACCATAAAATAAAATGCTTGCAATTGCGAGGTAACATGAAGAATTTCATGCAGGTACCTATTTTATAACAGCGCGACATTGCTCTCGTTCGGAAACAATACCTTTTCAGTCACGCCTTTCAAATTTACAAAGGAAGGGAACACAATCGGTTCATGCGCAGAAATGAAACACCACACGAGTGGAGTTAGTTAACTTTGTTCCTGGTATGGAGTGGAAGATAAATTGAGCACTATGCTATTGTGTAACGGCAAAACAAACCACGGATAAGTGGTTACAAAGCTCAGTACAGTTTGAACTACTGAGTACTATGTAACCTACGAAAACATAATAGCTATTCCTTGGGGTAGAAAGTATTAAAAAGTAATACTTTAAAAGCTTCCACATATGAAGTTTGCTTCAGACACAATAACAGAATGATAAGAAATAAAACATAATATAAAAAGGAACTATAAAGACAGTAGACTGAATAAGTCGAGTGTAAAAATCGCAATTTTAAATGAAAAACAATGTTGGAACGTGATTGGAATAACACCAAAAGAAAAAGACAAATAGAATCTTCTGTTATTTTATCTGTAGGGAGAAATTGGGACAATTCTTTGTTTGAGTATCGAACATATTAAGCATTTAATTTGATTCGTTAAACACGCAACGATGAACTGAGTAGCTAAGAAAGAGACATTGAGTGACAATTTTCTTATCAGTTTTATTTTCTTATAAGTTATTAATGATAACGGTAAAACGTAACGATAAAAATAGATTATTGATTTATTGAGGTACTACTTTCATTATTACTTTTACTGTTATCATTTTCCCTGATTTTGATCACAATTGTACCTATCTCTAAGATAAATTTACTTGCAATGCGACGTTTCAATATTATAAACCTGAATGAACCCCACAAATCAGAATACAGAAAGCTAAAGCCGTTATAAGTAATAAGTACAAGGGCGGTGTCTCCACATTCTAACCAAGAAAAGTTCCAACAAACGAATCTATTGGCTTCTGCAAAACAAACTTTACTCTTTCTTGTTCATTATCCTACATTATTTGTATAAAACATAAAAGAAATGTCCCAAGCAGTGAAACATTAAAGTCGCCGTGAATATCACTTGTAAGATCAGATTTACGAGTGTCTATTTCAGTGATCCTCTGCGAATCTATTGCGGAACAACCGTCCAAAGACGTCGAAACAATCTGTGTAACTTATTCAGCAAACGGCATCCCCCGTGAATGATTATGGTAATAGACGAACCGTTGGGTTGGTAATAATTCTCGCTAGTTCTGATACCGTTCAAATCGAATTATCAGATACGATGTTAATAGTGATAGTGAATTATATTGATACAAGTGTTGAATGTGTAATGTGTTATGATATAACTAAGGTGTTAGGTGAAAAATTCCATACAACGATAAAGTATTTAAACAAAGTGCATCACTTGCTTTGAATGTGAACAATATAAGAGAAACTAAGCTGGACACTATATACTAATGTTACGATACGATTTACTTAATTTGCCAGGTGGCAGAAGGAGTATGGTGCAACGGTAGGTACCAACGCCAATCCTATTTCTAACGTGAAGCAGCTCTTGCGTTTCGGTACAAGGATGTCGTGGCCGGCACACTTTCATATGAGGCGACCATCTTAGGCTGATTTTAGTCTCACGCTCACCGTCAGCGCTCATAGCTTAGCGCGTAGTATATCAGCGCTGAGGCTCAGTGTGGCTCGTTTTGGTATCGCACTGACCGCCTTACTGTACGCCTTACTTCCTATGGCGTGCTACCATTAGCGCCTACAGCTACATGGGCCCGACGTCCGAATAGTCCGATAGTTAAGCGTCATTGAAAAACGCTTCCTAGAAGTTCATATATCTCGGCCATCAGCGCTGACGGTGCGCGTGCCGTCGGTGTAAGAGTAGCAGTAGTAATCGACTTATATTATAGATAGAACCCTAGTTCTATATATTCCTTCATATCTAATGGACAGCATGCACATTTGCTTCAACAATTTTAGAAAAACAATCAAAAATTTATTGGGAACAGTTCATCAATTTCCAGCACTTCATATCGAGCGAAACAATGGTTTGCTAATAATTATCCCGTCTCGAGATGTCTCGAGATCTGAAATCAAATAAGATAAGGTTGTTCATGTTATAGGTACAGTACACATGTATGTAATTGAATCGTATGGTTTAACGTCGACAAGATTGATATGGATACTTGTGTCTACGCTACAATGGGATATCATTTGTAATATCGCTTACATTATGTTTACGCTTATGTTTCGCAACAAAACAAACTACAACATATTTACAATATGTACTCTAGATGTAATGTGTTTATCCTACCAAAAAAATTAAATGTGAAAAAGGAGAGCCAAGTTCAATGCAAAATTATGCTTGGCTGTGGGCGCAAAAAGAATGGAGATCTAAATGAGTGCCAAGTTCTATGCAAAATCCAAATATATATTTGTAGGATATTGGTGGGGTATTGAATCTCTAGATAAATTTACGAAAACGCAAATGCGATTTGATTTTTTTAGAAAATATATTATGTTTATACGCAAATGAAGAGACTTGAAAATTACTGGATTTAATAATTATATTTCAGAATTATAAAAACTTTCGCTCATATAATACACACATACAATACACTACCCGTTTGAAGTAATTTTGACGAATTGTTCCTTTATTTTGTTTTTATTTCTATGAACTATGTATATTTCTGCCTAATAACAGCAGTGTTATGCAATGTTGTGTTCTGATCTGAAGGGTGTGGTAAGGGATACATACTTAGAGTTGATTACAGATGTCCATGGGCGGTAGCCACTTACCATCAGGTGGGCTGCATGATATTTTGCTACTTCCATGCTATGAAAAAATAAGAAGATCTGAGATAAAAGATCTTTTAAAATATTTTAAGTGTATTTAAACTATACCTTTTTGTTCATAAAACTTTACACTTAAGTTCCTATCTGCTTTAATCTGTTATAACTTATTCAACAAATATACGTTACATGTAAAAAAAAAATGATTTTATGAGTTTTTTCCCTCGGCTCCGCCCGCTTGGGTCATGGCTCCACTGTTAAAAGTATACCATGTGTTAATCCAGGTCATAAACTAAAAAATTTGCCAAATTTCAGCGAAAACTGACCAGAAGATGTTTCGTGAAAGAGTAACAAACACACATACATCCTCACAAACTTTTGCATTCATAATATCAGATTAGATTTTATTTCACACCATATCGAGAAACTGGGAAATGATTAATACTTCTTTCAAGCAGACATCGCACAGAACAACGCCAGTAGTTGATGACGTAGTCATTTCATCTCATGGGTAAATGTAAACACGACAGATATAAATTACAAACTCATTTTAATTAATTGCTAATATTTGTACTATAAGATTGAAATTGCGTGAGAAATAAATGTTTCTCATATTTGGTCTTTCATATGTTAAGTATTACTATGGTTTAGTAATATAAGAGTGTACATATCATTCTATGTGCTTCCTGTTTTAAAGGTGGTAGAACACTTTATGAACAACTCCGGAAGCATCACCGCCACACCTCATAACAGCAGTGTAATGCACTGCTGTTTTCTGTTCTGAAGGCCGGGGTAAGGGAGAGATACTATTCCGACGCGTTTCGCATGCATAGGGTAAGTAAGCATGAACATGTAAGGTGGTAGAATTCTTTGTGGTTCGACTCCAGAAGTACCACCGCTACACCTATTTCTGCCTTATAACAGCAGTGTATTGCGCTGCTGTGTTCTGGTTTGAGGGGTGTGGTAAGGGAGACATACTTTTACGAGGCATTCCATCTTAGTCCTCAGGGGTAGCAACGTATCTGTGGCTAACCTTAGGTGAGACTTTGATCTTACCTAGGGTTGATTACAGATGTTCATGGGCGGCAAAAGCCACTTACCATCAGGTGGTCTGCTTGCTCGTTACTACATACTATAAAAGAATTGAATCTGTGGCTAACGTCAGGAAATAATCTTATCTGGGGTTGAATACAGATATCCAGGGGTCGCAGTGGTCCCACTTACCACCAAGAGGCCTACATGTTCGTTTGCTAATTCTATATCATAAAATGATATGATTGACTGACGAACGGTGGATGGAGGAGCAATTTGATAGTTAAGGGGGCAATTTA
>MOOZ01001139.1:202197-219477 GCA_002930495.1 Cecropterus lyciades
CATGGGCGGCAGTAGCCACTTACCATCAGGTGGGCTGCATGCTCGTTTGCTACTATCCGTATTGTAAAAAAAAAAAATATTTTTTTTTTGTTGGTGTTCATAGAACAGGTAGCAAACGCACGTGCCGTTTATTAAAATGTAAATATTTAATGTAGCTTATGAATATGAGTTATCAACTCCCATTTTCTTCTCCTAATAACTTTTTGTAGTGTAAAGTAGTTCTTGCGTTTCGGTGAAAAGGTGTTGTTACCGTCTTACTTTTGTATGAGGCAAGCATCTTTAACCGCGGGAGTACCAATACAAGAACGCTTCTATGTGAAGTTGCTTACAGATGTCCATGGAAGGCAGTGACCACTTATCATTAAGTGGACTGCATGCTCATTTGCTACTTCAATGTTATAAACATTGTTAGATTTGTTAGATTGTTAGAAGATAATGGTTAAAGTTGCGTTCTTACCCTTGAAAATTAAATGCCCTATGTAGGTTATTATGTGGGTCCGGTGTGGGTATGCAAAATGTAGATATTGTAAGAGAAATATGATGTATATTATGTGCCTGGATTAACTTAAATTTGATAGAAAATAACTAGGAATTGCTTATGTGCTTCATAATATCACTACGAAAGGATGTATTTCGGTAAAGATTTTTTTTTACTAAAATTTATTTAAAATTTTCTTTATTTCATTGATAACAAAACTTAATAAAATAGTTTTTTTTTAATTTTATTTATAGTGTCTGCAACACGATCTTAATTTGTACACGCAGTTGTCAAATTAAAATAGTGTAAGTTATTTCTATTTATCATTAGTTCTGTAGCGTCGCTAGTTTATCTGTATTCTGGGAAAACGAGGCCCGGGCTACCCGGGCATACAGATCTTGACTACCTGTTTAAGGCGATGTTTTTGACTTGCATAGCTAGTTTGACTATAATAATATATTTAAAAGATATTTTAGAAGTGGCAGAACTCAAAGGTCTTCACACAGTCACAGTTTTTGCTTAATAGGAGCGGTGAATCGATTTTGGATTTTGGTTTGAAGGATATTAACGAAAATTCAAGACAAAGTATTGATACATGTATGATGTATATAATTTCGTGTATATGAAATAAGATGTTCACAGTTAATCGTGGTCAGCAGAGTGATTGTTCGTTTAATATATCTACTAAATAAATTTATTTAATGTTAAAAAATGTACTAGTCGGTTTTAAATGAAATATGACTAAACTAGCTTATTACCGCGGATCGGCCCGCTCGGGTCACGTTTACGTTTTACGTTTTCTATGTCTTAATCTAGATTATAAACTATCTGTGTGCCAAATTTCAGCGAAAACCGTCCTGTACTTTTTGCGTGAAAGAGTAACAAACACACATGCACAAACACAACACAACCTCACAAACTTCAGTATTTATAGTAAAAGTTTAATTTACTTTAATTATTTTAATCAAATTTTGTATGTTCTATTGTTCTATTGACTATATCTGAATTATTACTATTACTGACATATTTAATTAACTTATATATTTTTGACAATTTGACACTGAAAAAAATTATTTAAATTGTATGAAATTTAGTTTTGTTCATAATTTTACTTAATGTTTAATTAATCGATTGCAGGGTTCATGCCCAAACTGTACCAACAATAATTGTAAGACCTTATGAATGTAGCATGATGCAATAAATAAATGTCTAAATGTCTAGAGATATGGAAGTCAAAGAACTTTATTTTAAACCAAAAACATTTAAGTTTATTAAACTACGCCTTAACTTCAGTATTGACGAGTCAGACGGTATTAGTATGTAACTCAAACCTGTGAATCGTAAGGTACTAGATTACACGATGGACCAGTTACCTACAACATGTTGCTACATAGTATTAAGTTACAAGCTGTGCACGCCGGTTTCACCCCCCGTTTGAAAAGATGAAAAAGATGAAAAAGACATGAAACTTTAACTTTTAAGTTTATAATCCAGTTAAATAAAGTCTGAAAACAAATTTGGCACTTGACTTTGCATTTTTGTGTAATTTAGTTTTAATGATACAAAAAAAATGTAAAAGTTTTCGTGACTTCTACCACCGGTAAGAGGTCTTTTTTTATTTTATTTATTAGGTAATCCAACAACAAAATTTACCTACATATCTACTTTCGCCTGTTTGAGATACTGTGCGCATGTGGGTGTGTGTATGTGTGTGTGTGTGTGTATGTGTGCATGAGTTGAAAAAAAAATGACAAGTGTTATTAGCAATTACTCAAAAACGCTCACAATTTCCAAGGAAAATATTATTAAATTTGCATAGATTACATGCATTTTAATGAAATGAAGACAAAATGTTACGTCTATATATGAACGAAATAAATATATTTTCGGCCTTCTAAATAAAATTTGGTAATTTTGATCCCAGGCGATTTCCACATTGGATGGATTGGATTTTTCCAAATGGATGGACCAAATTTTAAAAGTTGTAAGTTTTCTTAATACTTATTTTTAGCGTTCTTTACTTTTTTTGCAAATATGTGAGATGTGCAGACACGCAAAACTTTTGTTTTATTATGTGTGGATAACATACATTGTTGTATTTAAATATTACCTAGTATTAACGGAGCAGTCAGCATAAGTGGCTTCTCAGGTATACGGGGAATGAATTTTTAGTTAAAGGTGGTATGGAGCTTTATGGTTCAATTCTGGAAGTACGGAAGCAACGCCGCCACACCAATTTCTGCCTAATAACAACAGCGAAGAGGGACTCGTACTCATACGAGGTATTCCGACTTGATTTTCAGGAGTGGCAACGAACCTGTGGCTAATCATAAGTAAGAATCCGATCTTACCTGGGGTTGGTTATAGATATCAATGGGCGGTAGTGGCCACTTATTACTAGATGGACTGCATGCTCGTTTGTTACTTCCATATTAAATAAAAAATATATTACATTATTAAAATCTAAAGCTAAATCTAAATACAGCTATCTATAAATTGTTATAACAATTTACGACGCACAAACTTTTGCCCTCGGGTCCGCCCGCTTGGGTCATATAACATAACGTAAACATAAACGCTTTCTGCACTTATAGCCCCACACTAGGATTTTCACCTGTATAACCGAATACACAAACACCCAGAACAGAAATCGAACCCGGGACCTAATGCGTGTCAGACCGGTATGGTGACCGCTCCACCACGTGGGTCGTCATATATCAAGATGAGAAGTATCTTATGTTTTAATCCAGGTTACATACTATGTTATATTATATTATGTTATTTCATTCAAATCCAATCAGTAGTTTTTACGTTTAAGAGTAAAAAATTAATACATCCTTACAATCTTTCGCATTTATATATTAATAATATTTCGCATTTATATGTAATATTTTAGTAAGATAATAATGTGACTATTACTATTAAATATAACGCATTGTACATATACTAACTACAACTCCATAGGTACAAACCTGCGGTTTAGTTTCACGGTTAGTTTGTATTGGTTAAAAAAGCGTGTAATGGTTAAGAGCTGAGACCGCAGAACTAAGCACGCGTCGAATGGCGGTTACTGATTGCTTAAGCCGCATCTTTAGAACTAACTATAGTTATTAGTTCAATTGAATTGAACGATATGTGGTTGGCTAGATTGAGATTAGCTTGATATTTATAGACAAAAAGTAGGTATTTTTTAAACAGTAAAATCAAGTTATGTTATGTTGTATTTTGCTGTATATTATTGGTCGAAATGCCCACTAAAGACCTAAACTGGTTGGGTTAGAATTTTCATGACTTTTTTTAAGCGTATCCTATCCTATCCTCACCAACTAGAGAGATAAGTAAATAAGTTATTATGAAACGTTTTGAAGGAGATGGGTAGCAGTATCTCTTTGTGTCAGCATCAAGATCTACTGCAGTCACAATCACACGCCAGGCGTGGTGACTATTGACTAAAACTCCCATAAAGGCCTATGTCCAGTCGACTTTAATACTCACAGATGGATACAACACTTTCACAGAAGAAACTTTCAAGCATGCATAATATACTAAGTAGCGTCAATATATAGTAAAGTGTTAGAATGATTTGTGGTTCGACTCCGGAAGCACTAACGCCACACCTTATTCTGCCCAATAACAGCAATGATAAGCGCGGCTGTATTTTGGTCTAAGGATGTGGTAAGGGATGTCCCTTACCATATCATAAGTACATATGAACTTATCCGAAGCGTTCCAACTTAGTTCTTAGTTCTTCTTAGTTTATGCGGTATACGCAACCTCAGCTAAGACTCTGATCTTATTATTATTGTCCATGGTGGACTCCATGCTCTTTTGCTACTTCAATATTGTAAGGAAAGTGTCTAAAATGGATATGATATACGGGTGGGAAAAATAAGAAAGATTTCGTTTTTACGAGTAACGAAGGAACTAGTAAGCGCTCGCGTCTAATAGGTTACGATTACTTTCCACAACACATAGTACAGTAATTTACACCCTCGATTTGAATAGTTCCACACAGCATACAAATGTCAACTATTCATTACGACGCACTTATTCACATCGAGTTTGCAACTCGATTTATGTATCGGATCGGTAAAACTATGGTCAACGAATTCGAATCGATTCACAATCCGTTACTGTAGTGAGGTGCGAATATTAATTGTCGATAATAAATCATTCGGTACATTTGAATTTGGAAAATGGTGATTTGAAAATAAACTTAAACCATAACAACTATGAAATATTAGTATACAGCTCATACTATATTTTTAAAGATTGGCTTCTTATTTTGCATTTTAATTTCTATTCGAATCAATATCGAAAAATAACTATTTATTTCTCACTTATTCTTTCATATAAAAAAGTAATGATATCAATAAAAAAAGATAATGTTACCCTGAAATTAACGATTTGTTGGCAAAATATTCTAAATATAAATGTCATTTTGTATGAGAATGAAAGAAAAGGAGAACAAATTACTAAGCGTACAGAATTTCAAACGCATTAAAGATCTCTCGAGCTGCTTAGGCGAAGACAAATTAATGGGAGATAGGATAAAGGACTATTCACATAAGTTTGAATTATAGCTAATTGGTGAATAATGTATATTGTGTTAAATTTAAAAATGCATATGTAGTTTGAAGTAACAAGTAACGTTGTTAAAGTATTAAATCAAATAACTCGATTGCTTAAAACCGTGTGATTGCCTTTACTGGAATTTACTGGAGTTTTAAACGATTATTTTTTTTTTTGCTTTTATAATAAATTTATTTATTTACTATTATTTTCGTCAATAGTTTCACAATAGTTTCACTCTGCAAACTGAGATGATTCCAATGATATGTCATATTTTATAATCCGTCAACCCGTTTGGGATGTAGCGTGTGCCAAAGAAATGGTCACTCATACAGATATACGATCAAAAACACCCCCTCCTCCCTGACGCAGGTAATCTTCTAACCTAATTTTACCTAACCGTGTAAGTTAGTAAAACTTGTAAGAAGCTTTAATTTGATTTGACAACAACCACAGAAACTCTTGAACATTTTTATTTATGTGAACTATCCCTAAGAGCAATTTATTTTAGGAACAAATAAATAAAAATGATATAAACGTTTCATCGCGTCTCTGAGGAGGTGAATCGATAAAAATCACTTTCAGAATTGGCTTCCATCCATTTGCAGACAGATTCAGCGTTAAAAATGCTTGTTTTGTGAACTATTTCAATAATTCTATTTTCACTATGATATTTCAAGGTTAAGTATTAATAACATTTTCAATAATTGATATCAAGTAATTCTTAACTTTTATTGGATATTTCTATCCGATCAGTTTAAACATTTTATCGTTTGTTTTTTTGAAATCAGAAGTCCGTGAGAAATTGGTAGCTCCCACCCATTAATATTCATATTATTATAAAGCCATAAAATCAGATCCTATGTCTATTAGAATTCTGTTGTTGCTTATAGAAACAAATAAAAACACCATAAAGTAGCGACCCATTCCAACGCTAATAAATCTATAAAATTACTCCGAAACGGGTATAAAAATAGTTCGTAGACCAATAAATAAATTTCACCTCCAAATTTTATTGTCCGATTTTATATTCGGAGCTGATAGTTTATTCTTTACTTCCTTCAACCGTGTCGAGAATACACTAACCAAATACGGGCAAATCGCCTTCTGGTGTTTCCAGAAATAAACCAACTTAAACTTCAGCTTTATCTTTTAAGTAATAAAGGTGGGGGTGAAGGTAAGGAACGGCAAAGACAAGTTGGTAGTCAAGAGGCGTCAAGTCATTAAGTAGTCGACGCCAAAAACCAATAAAAAGTAGAAAACATAAAGTTTTACCGTGAATGAGTGTAGTACGGACTCCTGTACCGATGGCCGTTGCGTCGCACGTACTGTTTAATTTACGCGTGCCATATTATGAATTTAGATTACTGACGGAGACGTCAGAAAAATATGGTGTCTAGACTTAGAAATATAATTGCGCATAACATTAGTCTGTATAGACATATAAATTTAGAGACAATAGCCAGTAATGGTACGTAGCTAATAAATTAAAAAAAATGTTAACTTGTCATTGTTGCATTAAGTACGCACACTTTTTTTTTTGATGAAATCCTATGTTCAAAAAATAACAATGTTTGGTCAATGTTTTCTATTTACTATAAAAAAAAAATATTGTCGAATTGAGAACCACCTCCGTTTTTTGAAGTCAGTTAAAAGAAATACTATACAATGATTGTTACTCATATACTCGTATAAACATGTTCATAAATATACCACGTCATAGAAATTAACATACGCAAAACCAAATTCATGTTTAGTTAAAAATCGATCATGCACTTAAAGCATACGAATGTTCAGCTGACATACACTTGACGAATGGGTGACATAGAAATAGGCAATAACCCCGTTCGCTCTGTGAATAATCTTGGTAGTACTCCTGACCTGTAAGTCGCGGCTAATCCTTTCATCGTGGGACTTAGCATTCGCGGGGCAGTGCGTGTGGACATCCATAAATTACAATGAGTTTGAACGCCAGCTCGCTTCACGTATATGGCCCTTTGAGCGGTGTGGAACCAAAAGAGGTTCGTACGTGCGCGTCCGGCGTAACAGGCTTGTGGTGTATCGAAAGATGCACTATGATCTCTTGAATGAGGATTTCGTTTACGCTTTACATAGAACATAGTTCTTAGTATGGAGTCAGAAATATGGAGTCAATCTTTTTATAACGTAAAAATAAGGAGCCGATGACATTGATGTATGCAACCCGGATGAAGTTAGGGTCTTTGAAATTTTGTGCTTAAAATTTGACGATTAAGTGGGAATGTCTCATAATTATATCCTCAAACTTTTCAAAGTCGAATATAAAATTATGCCATGCAGACAAATTTTATATGGTGATAACAATTTCACCAATTATTTTTTGAAAATAGAAGAATGTTATAACACCAATAAAGTAAGTGTAAGGCAGAGATTCTTACTGGTTTCTACTGCACTGTGCATCATGAAATCGATTACCAACTAAAAAGTAAACTAGATGATGATTGCTATTTTTTTACTAACCTAATTCAAATCAAAATAAAGTTATTACTAACACTACGTCACTCGATATCTTTCCAATATCTTATAAGAATTTCTACATGCCTCAATTTTAATTTGGGCCTTCGTAGCAATAAACGGAGCTAAAGTGTGATTATTCTGCAGAATCACAAGACATCATGATTATGACTTACTAATAACTGTTATTTTCAGTCGGTCAGTTCAGGTAATCATGTTATGAGGTCAGATATGTGATTATTGTTTCTCAAAAAACATCAGACGTGACAATATGAAAGCAGACTTTGGTCTTTCTTTATTATTGTACATGTAGGAAATCTAAACATTGAAAGGGATGGCAAAGAGTTTTCATAAAATGAGTTTCTTTCTTCTCTTATTAGATTTACTTAGATTTATTTAGAAGGAAGCAATCAGAATCTTTATGATATCAGTTTAAATGGAGAGGATTACCTCAATAATTTAATGAAATAATAAGATTTAGTGATATACATTTAGCATATTTCAAACCAGAAGAAGGATAAAGATAAATGCATTCACTGGTAAACAGTCCTCACGCATTGTATGTACGATTTGTTAAGCTAATAGATCCATTCACCGATTGTAGTGTTCCGGACAGCCGTGTGTGATATTTCAACTATTTATACTGAATTTACAATTATTCTTTTATTATTGCAACATCTCATAAATTGGATGTTCTCGTCTGTTATTCAGAAATTTCTCTATTATTTTGCCGCAAGTTTTGGACAATTCTATAGATTCAGTTGTATGTTTTGTACTATCTATAAAAATATAAAATGTTTAATAAGGTTACTTATATTAGTACATAAAATATTATTCATCAGTTCACCTCCTTACCCAATAATATAATTAGACATTTCATCGACGCTTATAACTATGAGTGCTTGAATATCAACAAGCATCGTGACACTGTACTGGCATGCCGTAACACCATTACTTGGCAGCTTGGCACAGTATTACCACTTAGCGTATGCTACGGAGAAAGGCTGGTGATTTCTGGCAACGGCTTTGCATTTTCGTGAGGAATAAATAATACCTTTAGTTCTAGTGGTATACTAACGATTTTAACGTTAACTTTTGTTCTCACTTTATTTTTGCCTTTCAATAATTTGTGTTCAAGACAATAAATATTTCGCAGATCACAAAGTTTCAAATAAAATTACTACTTTTAACGCTGTTTACTTTTAACAAAATATTTTAATGCTGTTAGTTTCTGTCATGTTGGGAATTAAGATTTGATTTTAAGGAAGATTGTTTGAGACATAACATCAGCAATTTTTGAATAAGACAAGTTATTTATCTGCTCGGATTAAAATTTTAAATTCTTATAAACGTCACGGAACTGCAGATACGTTTAGATATTTCGGATAGTGATTTAGAGTCGGACTTTCATTGCGAACTAATAAACACAGTTGAATTGCGAATGGCTGACACGACATCACCGCGCCCGATGTACGAACGCCTTAAACGCTCTCTAATCAGACAATTCGCGTTCAGAGCGCAGCGCTGCCGAGTAGAGGCCATATCTAATGATGAGTTCATGAGTGTCACTATTGTCCCCAGTGACTTATAGGCAGTGCGCAGGGAATTAATCCGTGATCGAGCAGCTTAATTGCCGATTACGCCAAACTTTGGTAATGGTACCTCGCGAAACGAATAATTGGCGCTGATTTGTTATTGAATATCAATATAAATAGATCTACTTTGATATACTGTGACTACGGAGTTATTGCCAGGCTATTCATGAAGGTTCTTCTGGAGTTATAAATTTTATAAAATAGATACATTATACTTGTTTCAGATATAATTATTGCAATGCTACATGTATTGTATCTTTAAGCGACTTGGTGATAATAGTTGTGTCTCGTGATTTACGGTTATCTTGTCAAGGAAATGAACAAATGCCCTTTGACTCAATGTCTTCACAGTCTACTAAATATCTTAATTATTGATAGATTCTGTTTAGTAATTTGATTTAATTCTTCATTTATGATTTATGGTTTTAAAAAATTCTGCGTGTTTGCCGCTTCCAATCCAATTATTTGTATACAGTCTTGAAATTTTGAATGAATATTTTTTTAAATTTATTCTATATACATAACTTAAAAAATCTTAATTTAATTATGTGAATTTCCTTCATATCTTTCATAATGCAAATAATGAAAATTTCAATGTAGTAATTAGTTCCGCACAATTGATGCAAAATGTCGAAAGCTATCTTTTTGGGATTGAGTGAATACTGTAATTGTAATGATATAATTATAGTGCTTCGTTTGAAACCACATCACCACATATCGAACAGTCAATGGACAGTTAATTTTACATTTTCGGTTACATAGTATAGAAGTAGCAATGGAGCATGCAGCCCATCTGGGTAAGTGGCTACTACTACTAGGTAACATAAAAGTCTCACCGAAGGTTAGCCACAGATGCGTTGCTACCCCTGAGAACTAAGATGGAACGCCTCGGAAAAGTATGTCTCCCTTACCACACCTTTCAGACCAGAATATAACAATACATAAAACTGCTGTTATTAGGCAGAAATAGGTGTGGCAGTGGTGCTTCCGGAGTCGAACCACATTGAGCTCTGCCACCTTCACTTTAGTATGACTTAACTATATTTACTAAACAATTAACCGATATTATTTGTTGCTACTAATGGGTATCTGTTAAATTTAAACACATTGGATTTTTTTTTGTTGAAAGCTTAAAAACAGAGTTAAAAATTGTCATAAAAAATATACTACCTGTTCATTTTACAAAACAGCACAAATACTGAAGCTATAGATGTGGTGGTTGTTGTACTGTGGCAAACAATCAAACCATATTTAGTAAAATGTAAGAATTTTATGATAAGTAGTAACCTATTCAGTTCATAACAAATCAACTGTTATGATCAAAATATTTAATAAGTAGCTATTGTTCAATTTGTTTAACTATATCTGGAAGGTACTTTAATAATGAGTTCCCTCTTGAGTTGTATCTTGATCAGAGACTTTTCATATTCAATTCCAGCAATTAGTGACCATTTAACATAATCTCGTTAAAACTTAATTAACATAATGGAAATTCCAATCCATTCCATTTCGAATTTCTCCTTTAAACGCAATGCAAATGATCTTAAAGAGCCAACCAAAAGAAATGTATCGCTGATAAAATTTATGTCATTATCTCAGATAATATTTACGAGCAAAAACAAACACACGGTATATCAGACGTAACAGTACATTGTTCTGAGAAGCCAGGTTTGTCGACCTGAAACGGCATGGAGGTGTTATTAATAAAAAATCAATTGTTAAATCTAGAATAACCTCAATAAGACCCGCAACACCAAAAGTCGGGTGGAGTTTCTGAGAAGGCAGAACAATTCGACAGCTAAAAAATAACTAAATAGCAATTAAGGGCCGTATTAAGAGAGCCGGCTGGCATGCGCCTGCGCATTGCAGCACTCATTTCGGGGTTAGGGATGGGAAAGCTTATTAATTGTATGTCGATGCAGTTTAGCGGTTTTAATATTTGAATACTTCATGGCAGATATATCTCCGTTATCGTTAAATTATTATTAACTAACCTAACTAATAGCATGATAACAGCTTATTACAACACGCAACTATTCTAGACAATTCTATTCAGAATCGGTGCACATACATTATAATTATAACATTAAAAAAATACACAGTATTCTATTATCTGGAAAATATTCTTTAAAGAGAAAACATCACAAAATAAATCTGTTTGATTTTTTTAAGTAAATAAAACTTGTGCTTACATTATTATGCATGCTTTATCTTCAAATGGTTCTTTGAGTCGGATACATGCAACTTTTAAAACAGTTTTATTCTGGACCCCTTTACATTTTAAGATGAAATAAAGCTTATGCATCTTATTTTCGTAACATTTGAACTTCTAATATTAGTTCTAGTAAAAGGTTACAAGACTCGTATTATGTAAATAGCTGGCACAGTGACAGAACTTTATGCAAATGCGGGACAAGTGTGTGAATCTGGTGGCGGGTTGTTTCCAAACTAATGCATGTATTAGGAAAGTTGACGTGGCTCTTTCATAACGATCAATTGTCGAAGGTGCGCAAAGTTAATTTTAGCTGGAAGACTTATTTGATGACGGTAGTTTCATTGTAGTCGAGTAAGAGTCCTGCTCTTACTCGACTACAATGAAACTACCGTCATAGAAATTTCTTCTACAATCCTTTAGATTAAATTTATCTTAAACTAAATCGACGTCTCTTTTTGGTAATACATTATTTAAATCAAAAGATCTTAAGCAAAATGTAACACAAAGTCATATTACTGGTGTGAGCCAATTGTTGGAGTCAATCTCGGTATAGCTCAAATCAATCGCCATTGTCTCGGGGAGCTCAAATTTAAATTATAACTAACTCCAAACTTACACGTTGAACGATATATGAAACTTCATTATTTAACTGGTGATTTAGTGCTCAAAAATCGTTTGACACCTGCAATTGTGAAAAACAATGCTGGACGCTAATCGAATGCATTCAGAAATCGCAATTCCGTTTCTGAATGGTCGATAAAATCCGTCATTCGAACCGCGCCAACTCCGCCGTAAACATCGTAAATCTCATTCAAAGAGTGTACAATGATATCATACGTGAAAAGACGTACTCATAGCTTGTGTTTATACTACGGATGTATTGATCCTTATTTGTTACGCTATTTATTTTGTAACTCATTTGTTATTCATTTCCACGGCTTAATACTAGGTGAATTTGTCTTTCCCACTTCTATTATGATAGTACATAATAGCTAGCGTAACTAGCCTTATTGTTTAATCTATATCATTTTAATATCATATTAACTAAACACTTGTATACATTCATGAGTAACGAAGTATAAATATGACACATTTAAATAGTTTAATTTAATTATAATCACTTTAATTAATCTCCCTAATAGATGAATCTTTGTTTTATAAAAGTTTGTTTTAGTAATGTGGGATTTAAATTTTTATGAAATGTATCTCATTCAATTATATTAAATCCAATTTCAATAAAAGCTTCTGAACTTTTGAAAGTAACGTAATTTTTACGTTTTTCTATCAAAAGTTCAAATTAACATTGTAGTATCGATATCGATATTTCCAGGTAATAAATTACGGGCCTATATGCTATGACCTTATTGAGGGGACACTGCTCCGCTCACGTCTGAAACAATCACATCTTCATTAATTACGAAAAGAATTTTTCTTATAACATTACTTTAAATGGTAGTGTAAGGTACAGGAGGCAAGCGGGGCCTCAAAAACGTAAACAAAAACCCGTCGAATTCAAATGGTCTCCATTTAGGCTGAAAATACAAAGAACTCTTTAATCTTGGTATGATTTCATAATTTGAAGGCCATTTTATAAGATATAATTGCCTTTTTATCTTTTACTCGGAAGCTTTTATCTTTTACCTTTATTGTTATTGTTACGTATAATATAATTTAGTAATTCTATATTTTTGGTATTTAAAATATTTTATGTCCTCTAATGAAATCAAGATTACAGTAAAGAATTTTTAATATATTTTTAGTAAATTTTGCAACTTTTCTTAATAAGCGTCTTCTACATCAAGTCTGTAATAGCTTGCAACAGCTTATGTGTTCACTAGCACCATACCTTTATATTAATGTACTGTTTATTTAACGCTTAACCGCGATTCTGACGAGTTCTCAGATTCGACTGTAATTATGCACTTTCATTGTTTTTGCAATGCAACTACATTGTAATTAAGTACTGAATTTGTAATTATTCTTGTTTATTTATTTACAATTATCATGGGTACTTTGAAAGCATTTTGACACATTCTTTACCTACATCTACTTTCGAGAAGAGGTTTTATTTAAAATTCTTTAGTTAAACTTGACATGCTTATGTTTCGTTATAATTGTGGTTCGTTTAAAGGTATTTTTAATATATATTCAATTAGCAGTACCAATACAGAGAGTCATAGAATATAGCCACTTCGTCATCACTCACGCCTCACATCATACATAATTTTTTCGTGATATTTTTCATGATCGTGAAATGGTTATACGATATATGTTTCTGGCCTTAAAATTTAAAAAAAAATGTGCGTAGAAGGTTCCTCATAAGTAACAATTCCAAAATTTTATCATAACAAAAAAAAACTATTGCAAAAAATCCGATTCAGTTAACGCCATCAATCGCACCACGTCCTAACCAGTTCTGTTCCTCATTTGTCGCGCGATTTTTTGTTGCCTCATATGTCGCGCGACTTTTTGTCGAGGCAACTTGTCTGATACGAGTAATTAAGACTCATTCTCACGTACGCGTAATATTTGGCCGCTTCAAGTAAACAAATTTGCAACTCACCGTAATCAAAGTATATGAGATATAGGGTGTCCTAAAATTTACATGAAGCCGGTTGCAGGTGAGCTTATTATTGTACAAACAAATAAAACAAAAAAAAGAAAGCAATTAAAAAAAAACAATCCCGGTCAAAAAAAGTACAATCTTTTCGTGATATGAGCAATTTTTCCGTCGCTGAAATACAATATACCGCATTTTTAGGATTTGTGATCATTAGGTTTAACACAGTTTTGTCGCTAAGAAATTCACAGCACTATTAACAGTGGAAATTTCTTGAAAATTTATGAGAAATTATCCTAAGTGAGAATACATTCTTTCTGTATTACTATAAAATCTCTACGTATAAAATTTTTGGATTAAAAATAATTTTGTGTGTCAATTTCGTAATATTACAGAGAGCTTAAAAATATTCTTATTTTATATTTTAACGGCACAAAATTAAACTTAAGTGCATACCTCAGTAATAAAGAAAAAGATGTCAGATCACTGTCAAGTCTGTAACAAGGTACAAGTTTAACTTTACCTTTCAACAACTTTAAAAGGACATCTTAAATAAGCTATAAGTAGATCATAATAAGCCTAAATATTACTTACAGTATTCCAGATATAATAATACGGAATTAGTTCTAGACGATTTGCAGATGTAATGTAATAAGAGTCTAAGAGCTTCTTCAGATGATGGGATACATTGAAGGCAGAGACAAAATGAGGATTAACTGAGAAAGAAATTAACAAATATCATATATAAAGCCAATATCGGACTTCAATAGATCATGTAAATCTGATTGCATCCAAATATACTGAGGGAGATAAAATATGAATTAGAAAAATCCTTAGGCGATTTTACTACATTACTGCAGTTGACAAATTTTCAATTATTCTCTTGACTAAAATATATTAAATAGTTTCCACGATAAGTCCTTACGCAGAAGCAAATAAGCATATTTTCTTGCATGTATAGTATCGATCATAAGGCTACATACAACTATTGAACTCAAAACTTCAATTTTGCACTTAAATGTTTTAATAATATATTATTTACGAAATCGTGACTAACTTTTAATGTAACACATTTACACGAGTATTCATATGCCAATCGATTTAAGTTCATCTGAAGCACCTTTATAATGCAAACTTGGGGATAACTCGTTCCGTTCACTCGTAAAAATGAAGACATAATGGAGGCGATTGAAGTAACAACGGACAGGCACGCAAACTTAACACACATACATTAACTTGCTTTTTTATCAGCACAAAAACCACAGAGTTACAGTGGCTACCGAATTTTGAATGTAATTAACGATAACCATCTCTTTGTTTCAGGCCAGTAAATATGAGGCGTTTCAAAATTGAAACGGACTTTTCTGAAGATGCAGGCGTTATTCTGTAGAAAGATGACAATGAAGAAGAAAATGGAAATAAGACTAGAACAGACTTGACGACCGAATTGGTGGTAAAAGTTAACGAAATCGATGGTTGTGATACGTGAATAGACTTCAATCGAGTGTTTTGAACTGATTGTGATAGTGTAGACGGACTAGATGATGTTATAGTGATAGGACTCTGAATAATGCCTGATCGGGAGTCGGTAGGCGGTCCTGGGACTACAGGCAGCGGTGGTTTCTTACCACTACAGTTCCCCTCGGCATTTGCTGCGTTCCATGCGGCCACTCCTCCGGGAGCTCCCACATCAGCCATGCATCACGCCACGCACTACCATCATCATGCCCAGTAAGTACTTAATTTTTTTTATAATAATATGTTTATTGGGATATACTTCGAAATGATTTTAGATAGTATGTGCATTGATATATTAAGAAGTTAGGTTTCTTCATTGATTGACAGTGGTAAACAACAACCGTATTTTTTCTTTATAACAGCAGCACTTGTTTTAGTTATAGCAAATTTCCCTTTATATATAACATTAGTCATATGAGGTAGAAACGCATCTCCATTTCTACTTTGTGCAGGTATATCCATGAGAAGCAGTATCCGCTTAACACAAGTAGCATAACTTACTTCTAATAATAATAATAATGCATTAGCTCTATAGTCGTTGACTTATATCAATCTTGTATGAGGTTGATTAAATCCAGCGTTTTATTATGAGATATTTTTTGCGTCTAATAGAGGTTTAAAAGCAGTGTAAAAAGATATCAGGTTATATCTTGCTTAACTAAAGTAATCAAGCAACAGATGCTCTTGATAAATAACGTCGTTAACAATATCTTTTGCTCCCAGTGTTATCATACTCATATATTATTTTGACGTAGTACTTCGTTCATTACACAAAGCAATAAATTTTGAATATTGTATGCAAATAGGTTCACTGATAACATGAACGAGATAATTATCGCAATTCACAAACTGGCGGCATGAATGCAATAAGCAGCTACTTGTTTGTACACGTTTATATTATCTTTAGTTAATTATTTCCTCTATAAAATATTAATAGTGAGTCTCGCGGTTTTATTACCATCTATCTTTTTATCTTTTAGTACATTTGTCAGCCTTTCCATGATATTTCTTGGGATAATAAAATTAAATGGGATATCTGTTTTTGTTAATTATAATATTTCGATCTTCATCAATATTTTTGTTTTAAAATTGTGTCAGAAATTTATGGAAAATCAATGGTATTAACAAGGAAACATACAATTTTAAAAAACGATACAAAAGGCGGCCTTATCGCTAAATAGCGATTTTTTCTAGACAACCTTAAGGTATGGAGTTAAAGTAACAATAAAAAATAAGAATAGGTAAGATGCAATTAGTTAAATTTATGAGCAGGGTAGTAAAATAACAAATTGAGGGAATAAACTAAAAGATAGCAATGAAATAATAAGAGACAGACAGCATAAGACAAAAGCGTTATAAATGATTTTTGATCAAAGAATAGTAAGTATGTATAACAGAGAAAAAAACGGAGCTAGAGCAGAATATAATGGAATTTAACAAGATTTTTAAAACAAAATAAAGACTGAGCATTTCGTATAGATACAGGGAGTGATTTCCATAAACGGATAGCTATTTCTTGTTAAAGGAAGTAGAATGGGAAGGAGTACAGATTCCGGCAAAAGCTGGGTCCGCAACCGTCCCTCCCTCTAGTGAAGGCGGACGGCCGAGGAACCCGGCAACGGGGACCAAAGCCATCCCCCCCTTCCAGCCCAGTCTTCTTGTCCCAGCTTGAGCTTTAGGCTCGCCATAAAACCCGGTGAAGCTGTAAAGGCCAGTAGGGCCAACAGCAACTACACATTTGCTAAAAAAAAAAAAAGGAGTACAGAGAGCAAGGTTTCAGTGGAGCAAAAGACAGAATGTGAGCATTTCGGCGCAGACGAATTGGAAGCCACTTGAGTTTAGCGCGATA
>MOOZ01001139.1:257874-279534 GCA_002930495.1 Cecropterus lyciades
TGCATGCTCGTTTGCTACTTCCATACTATAAAAAAAATCACTCGACTTTAAATAATTTAGGTGGTTTAATATCATCAGTTTTGGATGAATAAATCGCTATAAGATAAAAACGCTCTCGCTTATATCTCGTACTCCAACAAAAAGCCGTAGAGTATACTTCGATCGCTTGCAATGCACATTAACGATTCGACGTGCTTTGTCGTTTTGTTCTCGAATGCTTAGAGTCGTGTTTATATGTGTCGTATGGTTCACAATGGAGAGTTATTAATTATAATAATTAAATACCCGTTCAGTGCGTAGGTGTTTAAACGGTTTAAAGACATGTGACGTCATACTTTAATTATGACGTCACACAAGTTTTTTATAGTGTCGGTTATTTTTGTAGTGATATTTTTAGTTATAAATTCTCAAGGTATTCAAAGATAAATACACCACACATTAAAAATAAGACGTCATAAACTAAGTTTCAGTTTTCAGTAGCAATGTACGCAAAATATATCCGACACTGATTACAGACGGTCACACAAGTTTACCAGGTGGTAGGACCAGTACCATCGCCACACCTACTTCTAGCGTGAAGCTGTTCATGCGTTTCGCTGGCGGCTACGGATGCCAGCTTACTTATTTATGAGGCAACCATCTTTGTCTTATAACATATGATATTTATAAAATTAGAAGCAGATTAAGTATTAGATTTAACCAAATATTGTATTCAATGTAAACGACTAACTTTAAAGACCATACTGTGTAGCTGTAAGCAGCTAATAGGAGAACTCTGATACTCCCGCCAACCAACATAGGGCTAAGGGGTTGGCTGAGAAACAGCGCTGCATGGGGTTACCACTCTTTGTCAGGTTACGCTGAGCCTTCTGCATTTGCCTCTTAATCTTAAGCATACTTTGTGTTATTTTGAAATGTTACTTTTATTTTGTTTGTGTGTTTGTTTGTTTGTTTGTTTGTTTGTTTGTTTGTTTGTTTGTTTTTCTTCGGGAGTAGCGACGCTTCTGTGACCGACTTCAGATAGAACCCTTGTTCTATATAAAATCGCTTACAGATGTACATGCGCAGTGACTGTTCACTATCATGTGGACTGCATACTCGTTTGCTTACTTACAATCAGTTGAATTTTATGCTCGTTCGGTATTTCGTTAATATAAAAAGGTCTTTTCACTATTCAACATTTAACCTTTCTCGGTCTTAATTGAAAGTCATGTTTACAGTAAAAATCGCGCCGCTTACCTTAGCACGGATCATCTTACGTAGCATGCATCTTTAGATAACGCTCAATTAGGTACCATTCTCATTTTGAACAGTGTCATATGGTATGTGAGTAGTAAAATAAATTCCAAGAAAAAATGTCTGTTTTGCAGTTCAACTGTTGTTAAATGGTCATTACTATCAGCTTTTAAATATATTTATATAATTAAGTGTGTATGTCTGTCCTAATGTCTCTAAAGTATTTAAAAAATATTATCAACCAGAAATAGACAGTGGTTATGTTCATTACTAAATACTTAAATATTTAAAAAAATAATATATAGTAAGAGGAAGAGGAAGGAAGAATTTACTTTCTTCCATCACTATAATTACAAATAACAATAATAATATCTATTTTACTCTATTTTTAATCAGTCTATTTGTGTGCTAAATTTCATCTAAACCAAATCTATATCTTTTTGCGTGAAAGAGTAATGACACACACAACACACACATACATCCTCTAAAACATTTGCATTTATAATATTAGTTAGATAAATTAAATTAAAACGTTCTGGCATTTTCAAAAAAATATTTTTCTTCTTCTCATATTAACTTATCTTTTGTAAAAATCATTGAAAAAGTTCCAACATAGTTAATATGATTGGTGGTCTCCACAAATATACAAAATATTGACAGCTGCTTGAATATTCATTAATTGCCAAACTTAGGTCACTAAACTTTTTGCGGCAACAAAGGACAGAACATCTATTGATCTTAGCCGAATAATTAAGTCAGTCGTGCATTGTTCACTGATTTCTTACGAGACACAAATACTTGGTCTAATGACTTCATTGTAATACGTTCAGTTTTTCGAGGCATCCCAGTTATTTCGAGAATTGACTGGTTATTCGAAACTCAATGTCCTATTAAGTTGTTAAAGAAATAACCGTCAATTTACAGTAAGTTGACTGGACTTGAAAAGTTTTATAAATATTGAAACAGGAATGTTACAAAGTATGAGTTGTAAATTATGTACTGTTTTATTAAGTGGAAAAAAATAAGGGTTAAATATCCGGTTATGTTAATAATGCGTTTGGGATATACCTATACGGTTAAAAAAATCAAGTTGGTTAAGAATAGAATTGGGACTAGTTTAAGAAGAAAAAATTCAATATTTAGAAGGGTTTAGTCAAGAACACTTACTGAAGGATAAGATAGGTTTAGGTTAATACCATAATCACTAATATATATGTAATTATCAGGTTTCCTTACATATTTAGCACCTCTAGGGGATGACTTTTTAACTTTTATTACTTAGTTCTGATACTTCATATTAGTAACTTCAGGACAACATATATATTTATATATATATTTTTTACCCGTGTTAATTTTCACTTTTATTTAATCTGGTGTTCGTTTTATTTGTGATTTTTATGCATATTTTTAAATAGTTTTTTACTGTTTTAATCTTCTTTTTTTTATTTTGTATTGTTAAGTATATTAGTATTGTTAAGTATATATAAGTTAGGTAAATGGGGAGCCTGTAACTTTGGACTCCCGCATAATACCTCAGGGAGGAGGGAGCGGCTGAAAAACAGCTCTGTACGAGATCTGTATCTCGTTACAGACAAGGCTGAGCCGTCTTCTTTTGTCTCATTTTTAAAAATTTTCTTTTATCTTTTTAAACTATGTGTAACTGTGTGCTCTTAGAGACAATAAACGATTATTATTATTATAAATTACTAGATACATTTGATATTGACATTGAAGTAACAATTATTACAAAAGAATAAAAATATTGACTTTGTATGAATCCAATGAGATAAAATGCAACCTCTGTAAAAACCATATTTGTTTAAACAATACTGACACATATTTCTTTTCTGGCGTCATTCCGTATAAACTCGTCCCAGCGGGTGTTATGTGTTGTTTACTCTGCGATCGGGTTCGCTATTATTATTTAATCTGTGGCTCATATTTCGTCTACTGCACCGGACGTGTCCCATACACTACAGACCTATTTACAGAACGTAACACGCCATATTGACCTTAAGTTCAGCCCATTGGAGCACAGCTTCGTACATTCTAGTATATTGTTTCTGAGGATATCAATTTAATAAAGTCATTTCACTTGATATTTAAATGGAACGGGTAAATGAGATGTCGTTTACTCCGTTGGTGGTAAAAAATGATTGACATGAAATTACAAGACAATTAACAAAAAAGTTTCCTAGTAGCAACTTGATATTAAATTACCCTTATCCTTAAACGACCCACATCCATCACTGACAGAATAAAATACCTAAAAAACCTAGTGCAACACTTCACTGCATCCATTATGCAAAATATTAACCATCATCAGTGGACTGCAAAATTTCGCAACCGAAGTGACAAGCCGAAACTTAATAACTTACTCAGAAATGCACCAGCAAATTGGGAGTCGAGTGGTCCAACCGGCTCCGTAACCCTATATTGCCTTACCGAACTCTCCGACACATATAAATTGTATTTTTATTCAAATCGAGCCTACGTGCCGCGATAAAGCCTCCTTAAAACAAATAACTACCCATTCAGAAAAGAAACCCGAACGAATAACCACCTTAATTCAGACTCGAAAAGTTTAAAGTTACAAACTTGGAATAAACAACATGGGAACCAATCCCGACACAGTCGACAAGAAGCTTTAAAGTTGCGGCAACAGAGATGTAGTTTCTGAAATAAGTACTCCTGTTACATTACTTTTAGCGGAACAAGATGATGCGTCTGAAACAGGGTATCTTCTGTCTGTAACCAGCGTAATTTATACCCTAGCAACCAACGTTCAAGACTTACATTACACTGACCTAAAAGGCCAAATTATGACATCGGATCTTGATGTAGTGTAAGAAGATATTCCAAAGACACATCTAGAGGACGATTTAAAGGTTCATTGGAACACTTTTTCACTCAATTTGTATCTTCCATTCTCGTTATGGGGACCTCGAGGCACGTCGGATGTTCTAGAGATATTTTAAACATTGAGATAAAGATTTCAGTATATTGAGTAATAAAAATTTTATTATTAAAGCTCTCAAGGGTAACAGGGACGTGTACGTATGATTAAGCTCTCTTATTTGCCTTTTTAATGGAGCCGTTCACACAGAGCCATCATTATGCGTTAAAGAGTTTCGCTCCGAAGTTTAATCACTTTATTTACCTGTCACGTCCTCTGAAAGGAATTTTGTGAAACAATTTAATAAAATTCTGGGAGCATGCCAATCATGATCCCGTTCATTAAATTTGAGAATCGATACGTTTATTACAAACAATAATTATGATACTAAAGCGAAGTTCAGTTGGATTTGCAATCAAGTGGTATCGATTTTCAGTAATTTAAAAGTCGTAAAATGTTTATGCGGCGAGTGTGAGATTATAAAATTGTTAAACACCGGTATCGTAAAAGTCGATACACCGAAAAATTATTATAACCGTATTCGTATATACAGTATCGATGTATACGTCTTCGGCCTTCGATAATCGTAAATTAAGGCCCAACTCTGGCCTAACCGAGCGTAAAAACTGTGAACGCGAGATTGAGAGTTCATGTTACTTCCAAATTAAAATAAATAAAAAGGACAATCGGTTCGGCTGTGAAAGAGAAGTAACGATAGGAGATGTCAAAGTATTGGAAAATGCATTGAAGTGATAGATTCTAGCTGGTTATATCCAAGAGGAAATAAATTAAGCAATAAAAGAAGTGGACGCCACCAATGAATTTAAATAAACTACACAAGCCAGTTTAGAGGCAATTGCAATAAATTATGTTCAGAGTAAAGTTGTAGTAGCTAATGATATAGTTGTTGTAAATAATGATAAATCTTAAATGGCATTTTTTAAATATTGTGTGGATAGGGATTTTAATTTTAAAAATGTCATAAACGGAATTGACACTTTTTGCCTTTTATTAATTGCCTCATCCCTGAACCCTAATTTTGTTAAGGGAGAAGCGAGAGGTGTACCGGAACGAGTTTTAAAAAGAGATGCACAGATTGCGCCTGCGCATGTCAAGTGACCGGATTAATGCTTTTTAAAGGAAGAAGGCTTAATTTTGATCTCGGGTCCTTTAATTGAGTGAGTTTTTATTTTGTTTTACCGAAATACAGTTTAGAAGTACTCGTATTTACATAAAGCTTGTTGTTAAAATCGATCTGTGATATCTGATCTTAATATCTTCCATTAAGCGTATTCAAAATGTGTTTTAATTTTTATATTTTAAGGTTAAAGGAATTAATAATGTATTAAAAATTCGGTTCAGCTTTTTGTAGGTTTTTGGCAACGATCACGTACTAATATAAATATAAATATAAAAAACATTTTAAGAGAGTTCATATTATTTTTTTGGACCTACATAAATATTTTATTTATTTTAAAAGGATCTGTAATTTTTAAGGCTACGGATTACAGCACGTCTCGTCCTAGTTAATCTATTTATCACTAATGCCACTTTGTTTTATTTCCATCTCGGAGTTGAGAGCACCCAACTGATTTGAACCCGTTCTCAGTCGCATGATTGACGACGTCCATATTCGATAACTTCGCCCGCTGGGCAACTCGGTACATTATAATAAATATCTTCAGTACTCTCTTTAATAGCGATAATTCCTTCTTTCAAGACCGTTGAGTTAACTCCGCTATGCCCATTTGTATTTGTTATGTTTGTGGCTGCATCGTTACTAATTTGTTTATTTTTATTTCTAACACTTATTGTAATTATTATTTTCCATATATTGCTTCGGAGTTTCGTTTTAAAGGCTTACCTTCAAAACATCAGTGAATTCTCATCATACCGAAAACCATTGATTATAATCTTGTAATTATCATTTGATCATTATTATCATTAAAGCATACACTATCTGAGTTATCACGGATTGTGACAGAATAATCAAGAACGAATGAGTTTTGTAGTACTTCAATCATAAAAAAATACGTGACTATCACTATAAAAGTAGTCATACAGGAATAATAGATACAGATATAATAGTTATAAATGTTTTGAACGATGGTCTACAACAATTTCTTCGATCGAACCTGTTTGATCACGTTCGATGAAAAAACTCGTGAGTCGGCAACGATTGATCCGGTCTGTATCGAGATTGAGACATCTTTGGAACGAGTTTCATCTCGTTGGTGTATGCAGGGGATCGTGTGGTACAAGCAAAAGCGGGAGCGGTTGATAAATTATTTTTTTGGACTTTAACTAAGTCTATTTAGTATCATTATGGAAATATTCAGAACAGTTATGGATTTAGTTGACTCTTCTAATAATTTTATGGTATTTTAAGGACTGGTAATAATGTATGAGTATACTCAGAGAATTTCAGCAAAATTATGGGAAATACATAAAAATGGAGTAAATGTAATTCGAACGAACTTCTCAAATTTATATACCTACGGTGTTTCCATATCATTTAATAGGATTGTGATATTCGTATATTTACCCTTTTTATGTTGTAAAAAGTTTCATCCCTCGTTACCGATGACTCTAAAAGTAAATAGATGATATATGTATGTTGCATTAATATTTGTGTAATGTATTTTGAGACACTAATTTTTGCATTTTTTTTTCATTTGAAAATTAAGTGCAGAATAACTAATTATTAGTGAAACATATTAGGTTACCTAGCTCTTAGCAGAGAAAAAGTCGAGTTCATGGGTGCCGTAAACGTAATACCTAGATTTGAAACAGAACTTTAATCTAATGTCTACATATCTACTTAGCCACAACTAAAAACTGCAAACCTACTTATTTAACTGAAAGTTAGATTTACAGTTCTGCTACGCGGAAGTTTGGTAAATTGGCACAATTACTTTGATGTGGCATACATTAGAAATTAAGTAAGCATCACTGCTGAAACGGCGAACGGTATTGTGGGAAAATCAGATTTCTTAAACAAAAACAAAAGTTCTCAAAGTTGTAGGAAGTCTAATAGTATGTATTAGACTAGTGCGGGAAACCTGAGGCCTAAACTCCTCTAATGAGAGAAGATCCGTACCCACCAGTGGGAAAATAATAAGTCAACTCCTTATTAAACTGTTATATAACTGTTATGCTACGTGACTTGTTAGCAGTTTGTAGATTAGACACAGTTACTTTTAAATAAAACTCGCTAACGCTTCCGCCTGTCACACAACACCCGCCTCTTCGTTCCGCCCACGACACACGCACATAATTGTTCCCAGAAACATTGATTCCAGTTTTTTAATCCCTACTTCGATAGAAAACATAATTACTTCATGTGTTAGAGGTACGTGTGTTTAATTTTTATGTGACCGGACCTTTTGCCAAACGCTTAATTTGATGAAGCAGTATCATCGCCGTAGTAATTGATTAGAACGGCGATCATTTGATTGTATTATACGAATATTTTTTTTAAATAATTAACTCGATTCGATCCGGATCGTTAGAGCTTTAGCCATTTTGAAAATTCGTAATCTTTTTCGGTTTTATTCGTCTAGTTCAATTTTTGTTTGTTACGAGCGATGTCGATGACCGTTTGACATTGTTACTGAGTGTGTCTTAACCTTGCGAGTTTGATTTCCGGTAGATTATTGTCACTGATAATAATGTATACTTTATCTAAGTGTCAGTTTATATTATAGAGTAAAGTACGAGTAATATTTTAGACTAAATTTTATGTTCTTTTATTTTGACCTTACTTTACCTATTTCCGCGTAATAATAGCAGTGTTAAGCGCTGATGTGTTTTGGTTTGAAGGGTGTGTAAAAATAATAAAAAAAAATTTGAAGGGTGTGTGAAGGGTGTGTTGAAGATGTAGTTATCTGAGGCGTTTCAACTTAGTCAACAATCGTAGCAACAGTATTGTGAACGATCTTCCTTATAAATATGTCTCCCTAATCATATCCCTTGAAACAGAACAAGGGAGCTTAACACCGTTATCAGGCACAAATAGGTGTGACGGTGCCTAAGGAGTCGAACCACAGATATTTTTATTCCACAACCATAAAATCAAATCGTATCTAATCTTACTGATCACGCTCCGGCCTTGTCAATCCAGCTAACCATAATACATCCATCATTACACATGTCAAATGTTTTTCTGTTAACAAAATAACGCGTTGGGGGAAACATAAATCAAAGCTTCAGCCGGCATCGAATCCCGTTCCGTTCGCTTCCGAGAAAGCTAATTAACAACTTAACACGTGTTTTTACACGCGAATTCTTTGGGAACATGTGGCTGGCTGGCTGTGGCTTTGTGGATCATATTTACGAGTTATGGTTCGAGGGTGTCGCCAAGATCCGCCTTTTTGGTGTACTTGTTTTTTTATGTAAAGTTTAAAATAGAAAATCCAGGTGTGACATACTATTTTTAATTTGTTCTTTCGCTACTTCTACAAATTACAACTACTTATTATTAAACAGCCCTTTGACGTACTGCTCCGGGCACACCGCCCTTTGATAAACTGGGAGAACGAGGGTGTAAATGAGTGTATTATGTGTTGTAGAAAGTAATCTTAACGTAGACGCAAGCGTTTTTAAATTTCCATAGATTTCCCTATTTTGTCTCGTAGTCGACGGCACTCGTGGGAAGCGGGAATGGTGCTAATCAGGACCAATACACGTTGAACATGTTTACACATGTTTTTTTTTAATATTGAAATAGCGAACGAGCAAACTCGTAATCAACCCCGGAAAAGAACAGTCTTACCTCACGTTGTATACAGAAGCATTACGCTACGCTACGCTTCTACGCTTTCTACACTCATAGCCCCACACTAGGATTTTCTCCTGTATCGTGGGTGCCATGGACACACAAAGACGAATACACAAACACCTAGACCCAGAACAGAAATCTAAACTCATCATTCAGATTTCTGACTGGCCGGGGATCGAACCCGGGACCCACTGCGTGTTAGACCGGTATGGTGACCGCTCCGCCACGCGGGTCGTCATTGTTACCCCTGAGAACTAATTGTAAGTTGGAACGTCTCGGATAAGTATGTCTCCCTTACCGCACCCTTGAGATCAAAACACAGTAGCGCATAACACTGCTGTTATTAGGCAGAAATAGGTGTGGCGGTGGTTCCGGAGTCGAAACACAAAGGTTCTACCTTTACGTGGTACGAAATGTGGACTAGCCAACTAGCCAAAGCAAAACCACTAATACATTTGACATATAATTAAATAAATGGATTCTAGTCTATATTCCCATTAATTACATAAACTATCTACCGCTGACATTCAGGATTTATGGTCTGTGGGTTGTACTTCGTGATTTATTTGTAAGAACACAGAAATGTTGTTATTATAACGGTTATCGAGATCAGTACAGTTTTGTATCTATAGTATAATTGGTAGTTTTGGTCGACGTAGGCTGTATAGATGGGTATAAACAATAATATTTTGTTTCATTTGAAATTTATTGTTGTTCTAATTTCCGTGTGTAGGCGGCCTTATAGTATCTGTTTCTCATTTCTCGTGGGTGTACAGCCTTAGAACTAAAAGACATATAGGCATATATTCTTCAGAGCCTCTTTTTAATATATATAAGTTAAAAATATCCATGGGCGGCAAAATACCCATTCAAAATCATAAAGACTGCATTCTCGTTTGTTACATCAATTTCATTAAAAAGGCTCTATCTACTGTCCACTACAGCTCTAGTGGATCTTTAAGGATTAACAGATATTTGACGGTTCTCTTAAAAATGATACTATTGACTGGCGGAGAGATATAATTTCTAAGAACTTATTTGTTTGGTATCGATCAAATTATTTTCTCGTATCTT
Organism: Cecropterus lyciades; assembly: GCA_002930495.1. NCBI lineage: Eukaryota > Metazoa > Arthropoda > Insecta > Lepidoptera > Hesperiidae > Cecropterus > Cecropterus lyciades. Next base: position 267,861 of record MOOZ01001139.1, read on the forward strand.
GAAAATGTGTTTGTGCACATTGGTATTATACTTATTAATAATAATATGTTTTTATGAATAAATAATCCATGAAACTGATATAAAATTATTATTTTGTTGTTGTATCTTTTTGTTTTATATTATGGACGACCCGCGTGGCGGAGCGATCACCATACCAGTCTTACACGCAGTGGGTCCCAGCTTCAATCCCCGGACAGACTGATTTCTAAATGATGAGTTTAGATTTCTGTTCTGGGTCTGGGTGTTTGTGTATTCGTCTTTGTGTGTCCCTGACACCCACAACACAGGAGAAAATCCTACTGTGGGGCTATGAGTGTAGAAAGCGTTTATCTAAAGCGTTTATTTGTTCTGACACCTGAATTATTTTTTGACATAAATAATGGGAGTAACTTCTCCCAACCCGTAACTTCTAAATGGGGCCCGAATTACCCAAAGCTACAATTCTTAAGAGTAATTAAAGAAGTGTTATAATTAGCTAGAACAGGAAGGACATATGCGCGCAGCTTGTCGGTTTTGAATTTCTACACGTAATTACATTTGTTGTCTCTGTCTAACTTAACCGAAGGGCCACGAAACATGCGTTTCAAGCATTCGCTTTTCGCTGCAAACTTTACCGATGAGCGTTTACACATTTAATGCAACTATGATTTTCACGGATGTCTCTACGATGCCGACGTATTTTACAAAGCATTTTGAACGCGCACGCTAGGCGCGTTCAAAATGCTTTGCGTTGCTGGCAACGCGGTAAAATTATAAGAACACCTAGGGAGTGTACATGGTACTGATCGTGTTAACAAATGTCTCTGTTTTATGGTTGTAGAACGAATATGGTACACGGCGTCGGGTACCTTTTGAAGGTTTCCCCCTCGAAAACAAAAAAAATGGTACACTTGGGATACCTCCCACCTCCTCCACAGTCACGCCTATTTCTACCATGAAGCAGTTTCGATTCGGTGGAGGGTTGGAAGGATGCTCGTTTTATACGACGCGTTCTTGTTAGTCCACGGGCAACGCATCTGTGACTGACTTTGGAGACCCTGTTCTATATGAAGTTGGTTATAGATGTCCAAGGGCCGCAGTGACCATTTACCATCAGGTAGACTGAATGCTCATTTACTATTTCAATTTTATAAAAAAAAAAATCGTCGAACTGACTTTTTTCTAACCAGTAATATTGTATGGGATAAAATAATTTTCACTTGTAGCTGTAATAAATATTTACGTAAGGTTTAATAATATTAAACAAAAAGATTAAAACGGATATTCTTAAACACAACTTTATTAAACACAATAAAACAAAGAATACCACAAAACGGTGGTCAATCAAAATTTGAATACCACACTTGTAACGTAAGCAAAAAACGACTCCTCCCTAACAAGAAATGCCCATGAATAAATGAACGGTGAAAAAACAAATAGACAAAAAGGACGGCCATATGTTTTAAGGAAAACGAACGAGACAGCTATATTGGGTCTCGCAGACCTATAATTATGTTGTTAAGATTATAATTAGGTGTCGGTTAAGCGCCGGTTATATCACATTTCTAGATAATAATACTGGATCCTTGATAGATACGCATTTTGTATAATCACGCGACTTAAGGGCAGAGATTGGATAAGATAATGGACCAGCTATGATGTGACGGTATGATGCAATATGCGTTAAGGAACGTGACTGTGGTCAGCTCTTGATGGGTGACCGTTAGGAACAAATATTCGTTTCGGTCTCAGTGTTCAGAAATAAAGTTTAAGACTGTTATTTTTTTATTATATAGAAGTAATAACCAAGGATGCAGCACATCTGACTGCCACCCATGGAAATCTGTATTCAAACCTAAATAAAACTAGGGTCATACGAGAGAACAGCCACAGTTGTATTGCTACCCCTGAGAACGAAATTGGAACGCCTCGGATAAGTATATTACCAAACCAGAACATATCAGCGCTTAAGCGCGCTGCTGCTGTTTTAATGTAGAAGTAGGTGTCAAAGTGGTGCCTTCAGACCGAGTCCAACCACAAATGGTTCTACCTTTAAAATCCCTTAAGATGCCAGGTGATACAGCCAGTGTAGTTCGACCGGAGAAGTATCACCGCCAAACGTATGTCCAGCGTGAAGCACTTATTGCGTTTCGGTAGAAGGATTTGCCTTCTAGTTCACTTATATATAAGGCGACCATCTTAATCCCCGAGTGTAGCAATCGACTTCAGAGTGCCTCCGTTTTATATGAAGTTGCTTACTGATGTCCATACGGCAATAACCATTTACCATCAAGTGGACTGCATGCTCGATTGCTACTTAATCTGACAAAAAAGCAATGTATGAAAATAATCATAAACATAAACGCTTTCTACACTCATAGCCCCACAGTAGGATTTTCTCCTGTTTCGTGGGTGCCATGGACACACAAAGGCGAAGACATAAACACCCAGACCCAGAACAGAAATCTAAACTCATCAGTCAGATGTCTGTCTGGCCGGGGATCGAACCCGGGACCCATTGCGTGTCAGACCGGTATGGTGACCGCTCCGCCACGCGGGTCGTCAAATAAAAATAAAAATCGGAATTCGTCGGAAAATAGTATCATACTAATCATATGACGCATTTTTAATATTCCTAAGCTACCGCTAAAACGGCACAGGAACAGCTTAATATACCTGAATCAATCAAGATGCCTGAATCAGCCGACGGGTGTTATATTTTATTTTTTCTCCACCCAATTCTCAGAAACACCTGCTTCATATGGACTACCTGCTATCACCTTTGATTATAGTATAAAAACCTCGTTAAGCAAAGGTTTTTGCGGGTACTATAGTCCTACTAATCGTTTTATGACGTTTTGAGAATCCAGTGGCGTCACTAAGCGTCATATTTCTGAGTGTAAAGTTATACGACTTTTTCGAGGAACGGTGGTGATTCTGTTTTTTTTTAATTATTGATGGAATTAATATAGGTTCTTGATTTAATTATTAATTTTGTTAAGAAAAATTTATAATGTTACCTTGATTGAGGAGATAATATACTCTTGCTCCTCATCACTGGTTTTTTTTCTAATTCTTTCACGATCCAATCGGTTCGGCTTTGCAATATTCTGCCTGAGGAACTAAGAACATTTGCTCCAAAGTCTCCTTTAAAAAAAAAGTTTGCGCTCACTTTAGTAAATTGATTCATTAAAATATTTGTATCTCATTCAGTCTTTTTTTTTCTCTTTATTTCCTACACGTTTCTATTCAACATTTTTTTGTATCTTTGATTTTTCTACACTTCTTTAAGGTGGACTGTCAGAAAATGCAATTAAGCTTTAAGTTCGCTTTTGACTATTTTTTGTGTTCAATAAAGCTTAAATAAATGAATATTCAGAAGAAATATATTGCAAACGCGCATGCACTTAATTTGATGGTGAGTGCCTACTGCTCATGATTTAAATCCTGAAGTGGGCTTTAGATATATTGCTTCCCCTGAAGTCTAAGTTGAAACACATTACATAATGTGTGTATGCCTCATGGACAACCAGGACATGGCTGCGCTTAACAGTTCTGTTATAAGACAAAATTAGCATTCGCCTCACCACGTAGTACCTCCGGAGTCGAATCACTAAGGGTTCTACCACTAAATTATCTATATATTTATATATATAAAAGGCTATTTCGACTCACTGACTTATATATATCAACGCGCAGCCGACACTACTGTACCTAGAAAATTGAAATTTGGTGCAGGGGTTCCTTTTATGATGTAAGTGAGCAATAAGAAGAATTTTTAGAAAAAAACCCCCAACGGGGTTAAATAAGGGTTGAAAGTTTGTATAAAAGTCCGCCAATTTTGAAGCAAGCTCTATGCAACTTAGTATTTGGCTTTATTTCTTCGCGTACGAAGTCGCGGCCAACAGGTAGTTTGTCTTTAAAAGACTAGAGTTGCCATGTCCTGCAGTTCATTTAAGGCTGAAGCGTCCAATGTTTCTATTACATACTTGTTTTATTTAATTGAAATGTTATTGAAATTAAACTGTCCGTCCGTCCGGTCCTTGGGGACGTTTGCGACTTAATAATGGCATCTTTAAAACATTTTATGATCAATTTATCTGCTTGAAATACATCAATCACGTCACTTAACGGCAATGACAGAACTATAAAAAACTGAGCAAGTGTGTCAGACCAAGTATAGTTTAGGGTTCTATAGGATTTAGGATATATGAGAAATCACACTAGTATGATACTTGTATGATTTACGGTTTCATACCGACGGCCCGAAGTTTAAATGCCAAATTTTTTGGTGTTAAAGTTACATGATGCTTTTACTCGATGAGCAAAAGCTAATAAAGTAACTAAGTAACTATCAGATAGGTAACGGTTACATTATATATTTTATTTATCTGGATATATTGTTGTCATTATCTATTCATACACAATTGATAATTGACGACTCGCGTGGCAGAGCGGTCACCATACCGGTCTGAAATTAAAGATTCTGAGACAAGTTAAAGATTCTGAAGCAAATCATAAGTAAATTTCTACTTCAGAGCATTATGTTCACGAATCGTATAATCAATCTTTAAGCAGACAAGATGTTCGCTAATTATATCTTAATAAAAATGAAGTTAACACACCACAAAAATGATTTCTTATAGAAATTACAAAATCAGAAAGACTACTTAAAAATATTATCCATTTAAAGATATTGATTGAGAATCGGTTTGGGTTACGGAACCCTAACCCAAAATTAATCTTTAATGCTATAGTTTTATAATAAGACTAAAATGAATCGCGAAAAATTAGCCGTATACGCAACGTTTAAACGTTGGCTCGTATTAAAATAGATTGAATATCTTTGTCATTTTTTATTCACCCGTGAATAAGAGTGTAAAAAATATCCACTGCTGACTAACAAATTTACATCGCAACGCCTTCATCTCGCCGCGCATTCGAATAACAACCAAACTCATAACTTACTCCCAACCTCATTAGTATACGGATTTACCAACCGTGGCAAAGACGCCGCAACAAAGCGCTGACATTCATATTTTAACGCACAACGTGACCACGAAACCGCTAGATGTCGTCCACACAAATTTTACGCCCAATCGACATCGATAAAAATTAATACATCAGTCGAATTCCGTCCGAATAACTGATCGGCAAAAAGGCACCCAAACGAATAACCATCTGCTCAATATTCAACTATTCGAAAAAAGGACATAGAGACAGTTTTCGCTTAAACTTTTTGCGCGCGGTTACACGAATGTCGTCAGGGTGACCATCCAGGCTAATGGAATTCGAAACGGACCGACTTATTGGTTCGATGCTCGTTTTTTATCGAATATCGATGTCCGCTTCGGTTCTCACAGTGGATGAAGACATAAAAATTTTGGGAGTCGGCGGCGTATCAGAACGGACCACATGCAATATTTTCGTGAAGTTTTCGGAATCGTGTCATTTTCTTGTTTTGGCTGGGTGTTCGCCAAATTGGTGGTCTCTCACGCCTCTCGGATCAACCTATTATTTTAGGCCAAATCGCCCGCCTCGAAACGCCAAAGGAGCGTGATCAACAAATCAAGATGTTTTGGACTTTTTGCGATTCAAAAAACGTGTTTGTTTTCGAGGCATGTAATTATTATGGAGATTCTCCGCTGAAATAATGCCGGCGAGAAATAAACTTTATTAAGCTTGATTAATAACTAAATAATCACTGTAACGTAATGGCTTGTTTGGGTTAGGTATTCTTTAATATTTTAATCGTGTAATTTGTTTTTTATCATTTTGGGTCCAATCAGCATTTATCAATTTTTGACGTACAATAATCGTACATCCGAAAACGTTGAGAGCTTTAATCAAGTGGATTTTCGTTGAAAACATTTCAGTGCATCATAGCACCCTATAAAGTCTTGGTTAATGTACGTCGTTGCCATAAATTCGTTTACGATATAATTTACGGCATACAACAACTAATAAAGCGGGCGATAAAATTCGCCCTCGAAACGAATTACGACATCGGCATTGTCGAAAACGAAAAATCGTCGATCCATCTCATCGGCCAATTAGCTCGACGAATTTGGAGGCACTAAATTAAGACATACGTCTCATCGCCGGAGAGGTGCGACTGAGTCATTGCAGAAAATACGGTACAAAATTTGAATAAAAGTCGTCACGATTACTCATTCCGATGATCGCTTGTGGAGCAACGAACCTATTGGTAGTAGAATTTATGGAGGTGTATGTTTTCATTGCTTGCATGAGTTTTTGTCTTGTGTGGGTCGAAGGGCGACGCAGGTTATATGTCTTGAAGTATGTACTTTTATCACATGTTACATATTATTATTATTATTGTCGTCAGGAAACCTAGTGTCTACTGAAAACTAAAGTAAAAGAAATCCTCAATAAAAAAGGATTAAAACTGATTTTGTGAAAGTGATAGCGTTGTTGCGTTGCTACTCCAGAGAATATAAACTGCATCACGCTAGAAATGGGTGAAAAGATAGTTTATCCGCTGAAAGTTAGACCAGTACTCAAAAGTCAAAATTGGTTCCCGCAAAATACTCGTAAATGACAAGCGAGGCTATTTATTAATCGCCTACAGCGCTAAACGACCACTTTATATTCAAACTGGTCCCAACCGTTGACATCTCAATCTGCTGATATTATTGCCTAGTCTGTTTTACTGATATGTCACACATTGGTACAAACTACCCAAGTTATTGCCAATGTTGGTGGGCATTAAATTTCAATTTTTCAAAACATTGTAGAGTCGAGTCCATTAAAATTGTTAGAAATTCTTTACCTTCTTATATGTGTGTATGTGTTTTGTGTGTATTGTTTAGAAAAATATTTTTTCAACTACAAAACTATATTCTCGTCTAATCAGCTACAATTTTAACTAATTTACAATAAAATTTGATTTTACATTAACTAATTTACAATAAAATTTGATTTTACATTAAATAACTGGCCAAATTATATGGCATTTAAACTGTTCGTTATAGTATTTTGTCTAGCACAAATTTCCTTTGATACGTATCTTGAATACCCTAGGAATACTTGAATCTGTATTTTTTAGATATATCCCTCTTTAGTAGACGTCTAAAATTTGCTTTAAAAACTTCATTTAAGATTTGGCAAAAGACAAAATGATATATTATTTATTTAAGAACAATCAGCTTTCATAGGTGTTTATTCTGTTTCTTAACTTAAAGACCGTGAATTAATTATTTAATTAATCAGTGAACGTAGACCAAGAGTTTGATCCAACAATTGGCTCCAATGTGTGGACTCTGTGCAACACTTGATTTGACAATATAAAAATGAGAATATGTTGTCTATATCTGTCTCTCCGTGACGGGAATTTATTTTTAATTAAATGTCAAATAGTCGGTGGTTTAATTTATAAAATAGACGCTACTGAGTCATTCGTTACCGCAATCTTAATAGTTGAAGACAGATCCTGAATGTTTAATGTATTGGAATTAATTTCAATACTTTTCAATTACAACGTTTAGGATACAATATCATGACACATAAAAACTATAGGTGTGGTTTTTAAATAGCAAAAAGTTAAATCTATATTGCGGTTAGAATCAAATTATATGATGGTATCAGTTATTAATAGCAGTTTTAAACTTTGATTAGGTAAAACTTTTTTCCAAAAAAAGGTCATGTAAGTCAGCTCAAGTATGAATTTATAAAAGTAATAAAACGTAAAATTACATTGTTTGCTAACATAAAAAAGAAGAAAGTTAGTGGAAATTTGAATAGCTATTATATTTTATTTAGAGATGATAATAAAGATTAACTATTTTTTCCCAGGTTTGGAGTACCTAAGTGCAGCCAGAAGTCTACACCCAGAACTCCACGCGGGCAGTACCCTGGCTAGCCAGGACTTCCAGCTTAGTTTAGAAGGTAACTGCATCAATTTATAACCAGAATTTTGTATTTATACGTCACACAATCGCTTATAATCGATCGATTCGATCGATTATAATCGATTGTGTGTAAGATACAAACATATAATAATAATAATGATACAATAATTATTGTACACTATTCTGTCTGATAATTAATTTTTGTAAACTACTTTCTTCTCCATCTTCTTTTGAATAGTTTAATTTATTTTTATCTAAATATTTCACTATCAATATCATCATGATCATCACCACCGTTAACAAATTTTTACTATTCCATTACTGGGCACTGTTCTCCTCTCAAATTATAAATAATGTAGGCTATTGAAAACTATACTAGGCAAGTGCGGATCGTCAGACTTTACGCATCTTCTGGAATTATTTTTTCACAATTCCCAGATTTCCTCACAATATTTTCCTTCAGCATTAAGCTATGTGATGTATTTATATGATGTTTCTTTTCTAAAATTTCAGGTTCAAGAATAGCCTCTCCGACAAGGTTAAGGTTGTCGGGTGGAGCAATTGGTGCATCAGCGAACCGGAAGCGAGCTGTATCTTGGAGCCCCTACTCCGCAGAATCCTTAGACCTGGCAGCTGTGATCAGAGCTTCGCCCGCTAGCTTGGCAGTTAGAGCACCGTCAGCGGCATCTACTGGCAGCTATGGACATCTTAGCGCTGGTAAGATATCTCAATTTATAAAAATGATAGTAGGGATTGTGATTTATAGATTCTGCATGGTATTATTATCATGAATCTTGACTGTGATAGTTTTTATACTAAGAAACTTTTTGTTGTATCTCGCAAAATCAACTTATATTGAATAGATTGCTATGAATTATTCCATTAGATTGGTATATGTAGGTATATGAGTAAGAAGAATCAAGAAGCAGTTTCGTGGTATCGGAGTCATTTTTATTAAGCTGTATAAAGACATGTGAACGTCTGCCTAGTTCAACTAGTTCATATATGAGTACCATTTTATGGGTGGTACAAAGATTTGATTGGATACGGTTGACTAAATAAAGAAGACTTGTCGGAAGGTCGGTGTCCGAATTTGCATCGATTCAATGCACACGACATATAGAAAGATTGTCGGCGAAACAAAGACAGTTTTTGTTAAACCTATTTTTGTAATAGATATCATGGTATGCATTTTTGAGAAATCATTCGCGCTTATTAATTTTTCATTCAAATGCTTAATACCAATCATAAAATATACAAAAAATGTGTGTATGATATTTTCAAAACATTAAGCGTAATTTTCAAACGATGTATATCATTACATCAATATATTATTAAAACCTTATAACTATATTGATTAGATAGTTGCTGTTTCTTCATAAGTTAGAAATTCGCAAGCGATTCAAAAAAAAACGAAAAAAACGAAAACGTAAATGTGCAATATACGGACGAAAACGTTAACAATTTGTTCACGATATGTGGTTTTAACTTCTTTTTGCCGATATTTCGACCCGTTCGATCGTTGCATGGATCGTGGTCACGGCGAAACCGGGTCGAAATATCGGCAAAAAGAAATTAAAAAACACATATCGCGAGTACCCGTAACATATTAAAATGTATCAATTCCGCGATAATATTAATCTAAAATCAACATTAACAATGATTCCTTTAAGGAAACGTAATAAATTCTTACTAAGGGCACATACTGTAAGCGTCATTCACTTCACGTCTACCCGTGTTCTATACCAAGCTTATTGATCCATATTGACCACTTACCATCAGGTAACTGCATGATCGTTTGCTACTGCAATCTTATAAAAAAAACTAGTATGATTCGACCAGGGAGGTATCACCGTTGCACCAATTTTTAGAGTTTCAATTATGCGGCCATCATCTTACTCTTCGGGAGTAGCGACGCATCTATTCAGATAGAGCCTCTGTTCTATTTGAAGTTGCTTACAGATGTTCATGAGTAGCAGTAACCATACCGTCACGTGTACTTCAATAAAATTCTTAATAAGTCACTAATAAAATTCGATTGTTTTGTTTAAAAAAATTCATATTTCATCAACAACAAACGAATTAAATATTTTATTGGTTCTATAAAAGGGTATTCTTTTTTCTCTATTCCAGGAGCGATATCCCCCGCATTATCCCTATCGCACGCGTCCCTCGCGCAGCAACTCCTTGCTCGTGGTGGTGTGGTGGGTGGCAGCGGGGTCCTCGCCGGTGGAGTGCTGCTGGACCCAGCTCATCAGCAAGCGGCGGCTGCTGCAGCTCATCATGCGGCTCATGCTCATCTCGTGGCTGGGATACACAGGTATGTGAAAAACGTTAATTTTTAAAATTAGGAAGAAACGAAACGAACAAACGAAAGAACAAATGTTTATGAAATCGTACATAAATACAGAATGTTATTATCAAGTATAAAGATAATAGTAAAAGGATAGAATTAAGGATGGGTAAAGATAATAGTAAAAGGATAGAGGTAAGGTTGAAAAAAGATATAAATCCTTAGTTAATTTATTAGAGTTTAGTTTATTAGAGTTAGTTAGTTACTAGAAATTTGTTTATTTCATTTTTTTTTCAAAGAAGCTGACAATGCCGTTGCTCTGTACAATTTCTATATGTTAATCGTTTTATGTAATATTGTACAAAAGGTTACTTAATAATACTACAATTTGCAAAACCATAATTATAAATTATATCAACATTTTTTTTCAGATCTCATATATCATCCCCAACGCAACTCCTCATCGGCGCACCAGTAGATGTCCGACCAGGATTAGGTTTGGATGGAACCCCTCCACAGCATCTCCAACAACCACCTCAACAACCAGAAATCACCAGCGTTATGGAAGCAGATAGGTATGTAAATGAAAAATAATAAAAACTTATCAACGTATAAAAAAAACACGTATCATATATTATTGTTTCTTTCTAAAAATTTTTCAACTACCCAGGGTTGATGGGTAGAGTGGCTATCAGTTTGCCCTATTGTGATTTTTTATAGACGTGTAGTCAATAAATAAACTTAATTCAATCAAGATATTTAGAGAGAATCGTTTTGAGTTTAGTCTAGTTTAGTTTATTGTTAATTTTTAAAGTAACAAAATCAATCAAGCCACACCTGTTATCGACCTCCGACAGGACTGATATTCCATTTGGTGTTGATGACAAATATCTATCAGGGCAGCAGTGGGCACTTACCATCAGGTGGACTGCATGCTCCTACTTACTATTTCTCATGCGCTTACTGTTTCTATATTATAAAAGAAAAGATAATTCAGTTAACGAAATTGTCTTAACTTGACATTTAAGTTATTTTTCTCTTTATGGAAGTAGCAAAGTGGCCACTGCCGTCTGTGGACATCTGTGATCAATCTCAAATAAGATCAGTCTTACCTGAAGTTACCAGCAGATGCGTTGCTACCCCTGAAGACTAGTTGGAGTGCCTGGTATAAGTATATCTCCTTTACCTCAACACATCCAAGCATAACACCCCTGTTATTAGGCAAAAATAGGTCTGCCGCCACCACCACTACTTAAAAAGTTGTATCCATACTGAACAGAAGTATTGATTTACAGCGCATCAACCGCACTAAATCAGCGGAAGTCACCCCAAAGCCTGATGATCCATCGGGACAGTCTTCACAGCAACAAGCCCTTGTCCGCAGCAGCTGAAAGTACAGTCCATGATGGCTTGGACTCTAAAGATGAACCTGGAGACTTTATTGAAACCAATTGTCATTGGGTAAGGAGGTTTTTATTGTGTTTAAATTTATTATTAACTAGCTGCGCCCCGCGGATTCACCCGCGTAAGT